>JAKRZM010000815.1:0-47748 GCA_036379175.1 Heliconius cydno galanthus | reverse complement strand
ACATAAATTAAATTTCTGTTTGTGTTGGCTAGTGCAGTTATCGAGTAAGGCTACATCAATATTGCACGTGAGTCAATGCGGAACTGTTACTTATTTATTAAAGTATGTTTTATATAGTGTAACGCACACAGTACGGGTACAGCGTACGCTACAGCGGGGTCGGTGTGAAATTTATTATGGAAGCAATTAACTTAGAAAGCCGTTCCGTTCTAGACACCACTCTGAGTAATTATTAATAGCTTGCTTTAATTACACCCATTACCTAATATTTCTGCAAGAGTTACCAATAAATGGTTATAATTCCGAGGCGTGACATACAACATATTGTGTTAGAATAGATTCCGAGTGAGAGTTCAACTCACAGCCGTCATGTACATTCCCACTATATATATACTTATTCAATGGAATACTAAGAATTCATTTTTCATGGTTTCATGGTGGGGTATGCAGAGGGAACCATAATATTTCCTTTATTTCGTTCATATAAACAATTCATTCCCCCGAACAGGAATCAAAAACAAAACCTTCGCGTTTCCAACGCGACAACCTCAATACTGGCAACATATTTTGAAATAAAATGTGGCAAATGAACAAACACATAAACAGTCTCTACCAATATTGTCTAATAGTAAGACTAGACGAAGCTCCGTGACCTCTGCGGCCGTGGACGTAGAGTCCTCACGTGAGTGCCGTCAGTGCCGTCAGTGCCGTCAGTGCCGGCAGTGAGGTGGCGCCGGCGGGCACGATTTACTTATAATTTCATTTAATGCCCATGCTTCTATGGTTTTTATTCTGTATCAAATTACACGCTACAGATAATTGGCGCACTCGTTACACGTTACACGTCACGTATGAATCATTTGAAGCTTTCAAACCAATTAAATAATACAATATGAAATATAGGACGACGTCTGAGCCGTGCAATCTGATAACGTAAACGGTACATTAAATACCTAATGCGAGGCACTTGTGATTGTTATAATGACATCTGAGGCCAGTCGTGGCGCAGTGGCACGAGTGTGCGGCTGTAATCGCGACAGGTCGTGGATTCGATTTCCCCTCGAGGAAGAGAAATATTCCTCGGAACGTGGGGAACGGAAGTGTTTTAATGGTGACGGAGTATATTAGGTTGCCAGGTTCCATCCGCCTACCCTGCTATATACTAGATGCACCGTGAGCCTAAAAAAATAAGAAAAAAAGGACATAGTACATCAAATTTATTAGAGAATAAAATCTCATGTAAGCTTGGAATAATTAATAAATATATAATTAAAGACCGACAAAAAGCTGCTGGAACATGGGAAGGTACATTTGATTGCTTTAAGTGAGTAAGTAAGATAATCTAAATGATACAAGTCAATCAGTACTAGCAGGTGGCACCTGTGCCTCAGCTAGTGCCGGTGGCATTGAAACAGAGCGTGGACACATCAACGGCGGCGTTAAACCCAGCTAATTGTCGGTAATTGCGGTAATGGTGGTAATGGTGGTGATAGTGGTAATGGCCGCTATTACGGCGAACACTGCCTATTTACTTAACTAAAAGTAAGAGTTACGTTAGATACATACATTAAATTACTCTAGTTGTAGTCTTATTTCTTGTTGTATTGAGGTTAACGGCTTTCTAAATGTTTTATGAGTA
This sequence comes from Heliconius cydno galanthus, assembly GCA_036379175.1. Classification (NCBI taxonomy): domain Eukaryota; kingdom Metazoa; phylum Arthropoda; class Insecta; order Lepidoptera; family Nymphalidae; genus Heliconius; species Heliconius cydno. The sequence continues at coordinate 46,109 of JAKRZM010000815.1, read as the reverse complement.
TTTTTATTATACGAGTACGTTATATAATTATAAGGTCTCATAAAAATATTACTGTATATTACTACTTAGAATAGTTCTTATTTATTTTTTTTGAAGTATATTTTATAATAGCGGACCGCTTCACACGCCTGAACTACAAAATCATTAATTTTCTCACCTGATTTCTTTGGTAATCTAACAATATTATTATTTTAAACACAACTTTGATACATAGAAAAGTAAATGCAATAATACAGTAATTTTATGGTTATTTGTTGAACAAAATAATTTATACAGCCACTTCTCAATTTGTAGGAAAAAGTTAGTTTACTGCGCATGAAAAAAGAAAAAAAATAGTTATATTACAAGCGGCTTGCCCGCGGCTTCGCCCGAGGATTTATGTTGTACTAAATGAATATTAGAATGATTAAAAGTTCTCCTGCGAAATGAATGCTTAATTGAACAGTATGTTTGATGCGTTATCAAGATACTTTAGTAGCTACCATTTGTTGACAATAGCCAGCGTTACTTGTGTCTGTTTCTACTATCTCAAATATGAACTTCTTAAAAACTTAAATACTTGTATCTTTTGATAGAGTGAAGTGATTACAATGAAATAAAAACTAAAACCTTTTCTGAGTTACTTATAATTTTTGTGTATAAAAGTTGTTTAAATTTGTTGTGTACTATTTACGTGATACGTGTTCACATAAATAGACAATCAGACAAAAATTCAAAAAATGCTAGAAATGAATTCTGTTAGTTATCGTTTAACACCCTGGCTAATTTTTAAAAAAATATTTTCAATGTACAGAAACGACTTTTCTACAGATTTATTATAAGTATAGATATAGATATAGATAACTATCATTTTATATGAAACACCGGCCGCCGCGGGCCCGCGTCGGGGGCGCGCCTGAGTAAACACCACTAGGTAGTAGGTACCTCTATTAGCATATTACAGCGTCAATGAGCCACATTATTGTCATTTTATATCTTAAGTGCTCTACTTAATTGTTTTAAAGCAAATTAGTGGCCAGTTTACATATAAGGGGAGTAAGGCATTGAAGTTATTTCAGAATTGCTTTTCTAAGTTATGCTTACTTCAAGTATATTTTTAAAAGAGCAACTGTTGAGTTTATTGTCGGCTTCTCTTGGCAGAACTGTCTTCCGAGCCGCTGGTGGCTTCCTGTAGGACTGACACTACTGACGTTTGTGTATACTGGTTCAAGGAATGGTAATAGCCTAATTAAACAAAGGTTTTTTTTAATTTTTTTTAATAATTAATTTTGAATTCTCTTCAGTTCACTTAAGGAGATATAACTTAGTGTTGTGTTTAACAGACCACTGAAATCCTATCCCACTATCGTACTTCGTACTAGTCGTACCTATTCGTATTTCGGTTTTTGTATTATAAATGTAAAAGTTTGTGAGGATGGATGTTTGTTCGACTTTCACGCAAAAACTACTGAACGGATACTTCAAAAATTTCACGAGATCCATAAATTTTCCATATTAAATTAAATGTTTTTATTTACAGCAGTACAAACATTACAAATACAAACTTTAAGGGTTAGCAATAAGAGCGAGCCATTAATACTCAGGCAGTTCCGAGCATAAATAAATAGCAACGGTTTACACGATCGTGTCACGACGTGCGCGCGAGCAGAGCGCCGGCACGACTCATTACTAATAGCTAATATCTGAACAACTAATTCCCCGCAAATCTCGGCTGTAATTGATGGCGGTCTGCTGTGGTATCTGTGGCGCTCCTGGACGATACACTTATATATCTGGTCAGTCTATCTTTGTGTCTTCCACAGATTTTCACCGTATCGTGATATAACTTAAATACCCCCATTCACTATACATATATGGTGCAAAGCAAAGCGGCGGTTTATCTTTTAACCAGCGCCAGAAAATGACAACAATTTATTCTCTCCTGGAATGTTTGGGAATCAAATCTCCAATCGTCGCGCTCACTGGGCAGTCACTGTGCCACTGTTTGTTATGGTTTACTAAAATATAATAAGTAGATATTTATAAAATCCGGTGCGTATGTGGAGATATCACGCAGAGCTGACAATGACATGCGGCCAGCGAGCCATGAGGATATCATGTCTCCGGTATATATTTTTAATGATGCATTGATGGTAAACCTATCTAAGCTGAGTTATCTCGTTGACTTGAGCGAACTGATCATCATTGAGATGGTAATATTTCTTTAAAAATCACGCAATTGCTCATCTAAAAAGTGATTTTTTTGCGTTACAAAAATTATTAGGTTGTTTTTCTATTTGTCTATATAATTATTAAGTTACCCTCCGTAAGTGTTTCGATAATATTGACACATACTTGTATATAGATTCATAGAGGAAAAATATTTTGGGATAACAGACATATACTCCAAATACGATGAGAGAGTTACCAATCAGCTTTTTATCAAGTAAATGCTAAAATAGGCTGTACTACACTACTACACTATATTAGATTAGAAATTTTTCGATGTGCAGGGGCCAAGCAGCAGATCAAAGCTGGTTTCAAATAAGCAAACAGTGGGCGTATTTAAATATCTCAGGTGGCATCTCAAGATGTGACGAAATCATTCGAGAGCTGCAAGTACTGGTGTGCTGGGTACCTACTGAGCACCTACTCGCTGAGGTAACACCTGCAGGTGTCCGGTTACAGACGCGGAGACACGAGGAATGGTAATAAGCTACTGATTGTAATATACGTATTATATTACTTTTTAATAAACTCACGTTGTTGTGCATAATAAATATTTACAGTATAGAGAAAGTTACATTCGTTATGTCATTTAATTTGTGAGTTTCATAAGTTTATTTTCTTCTAAGTTTATATTAATTTTAATTGAGAATCACAATATTTTTTTATCTCCACTCTGTACTTTAATTTGAACGGTAGAATGCCATTTTACTGTGGGATATGAGAAAGAATTGAAGCTAAGTTGAATTATTATAACAATATTGAACCAACAGTTATGTTATCAATGCGTCGTATACCTAATGTATAGCAACTTTATACATGTACTAAACTAGACAGCGAGTGCGGGTCACGTGGCCGGGGCGGTCCGCGGGGCGTCCACAGTGCCTCGGACACAGATATGCATGTGGGAAACTACGTGTACTGTGTACTGTGTACTGTGGAGTAGACATGTAAGGAATGCTTATAAGTATTTTTTATTATTTAAATTATTGGTTTACTTTAAATAAGAACTTTATTAAATTAAGAGCAGGAGATAGTTGCGATTGAAATAATGTTAGAATAAATTAAGAATTATAAAACATTAGAAATTGGAACTGCAAAATGAAGATGCATATTTTTTCAGCTGGGTGATGAGTGGAGAACGTGAGAATGTATGACAATAAAAAGAAAACTACCAAATATGCTCATTAGACATTTGGTGCATCAGCAAATATTCATTTGTTGCCCGCAGACGATGATGTTCAAAAGACATTGAGAAAACTACTTATTACAGGAAAAATCTTTTGTACAATTTTGAAAGAAACAAATGCCTATCGTACATACACACGCCTAATGCACCCTGAGCAAATACACATCACCCACCAGGGACATATCGGCAGCAATTACGAAAAAATGCTTATGTAAGATTTTTATTTTCCTCATACATAGATTCAATTTTCTGTCTGTTTATCTGTATTAGACAGGAAACGCCTTGAGACGTCGTCGCCGAGGCGCCGCACCGCTTGTATGAAATGCATTATAAAATGCAATCGATAATTATTTCTTACTGCACAATGCACATGTATGAGGTATGTGTGTTTTTGCTTCTGGTTCCTCATATTTTATGCAACTACGATACGTATTAAATGAGACAGGTAGGACAGCAGGTAGGACTTTATGACATGAAACTTTTCCTGTTGCTGTAGAAATTTTGGAAAATACTTTCGTAATTTTCTTGTGGTACCTATCCATTATTGCGTAGTTCGGATTGTGTCCGTCTCTGTAAGTCACTAAGTAACGGAAGAGGTATATATTTCTATATAGATTGATACATAGGTTCTAAATCACAGCTTGAATTCTAGAGTGAACCATACAACCAGTCGCTCTACCACTGTGCCACAGCGGCCTCAACTACATCCTCAATAGAGTTAAGAAACAAACAAATTCCTCGAGCCATTTAATTCTAAAACAAAATGATTCAATAATGTTCGTGCATGTCAGCGACGACCTCCATACGTACTCGTACCTAATAGGTTTCCTCGAGATCTGCCGAGATAAGATAACATCTTAGATAGACGGATTGACGGACGGGCATAGAAGCATCGACGAAACCAAATACGCAAACACGACGACTTACCGAGTCGTTTGAGGCCACCATTACAATAACAATTGAAATTAAAATTATTATGACTTTTATGCTTATTTACAGTGCGATGTGCAACTGTACTGATGTTGTCGGGCATTGGCTATAAAGCGCTAACCTGCTCGTTATCGGTAAGTAGAGTCAATTCAACATATAATTAATGTACCACTTATTCAAAATTTAATGAAAACTTCCACACTTATACGTAAACTGAATACAATTAAGTATAAACTACGACGCATAAAGTTAGAAGTGTACACTGTCAGCGAGCACCGCGGCTGAGATAAGGCCCGAGGAGGAATTTGCTTAGAATCTGCGTTTATCACATTGTTAAGTAAACAAACGTAAAGACCAGGTGTTTTGCATATTAGGAACATTGTGTTGTCGCCCCAACGAGGTAGAGCTACCGACCGGCAGAGAGAGAGAGCGAGACCCGTGGCCAATCTAAGAGACGATCAGTATTTGAAATAGCGCATGTATCGGAGTGTCATATTAATAAAACATCGCGGGTTCGATGCCGGTCTGGGAGAGTTTTTGCGGTGAGAGGATATCGCCGCATGAATTATTTATACCATTTATGGTGGAGACGCCAATAACATTGTATTCAAATAGCGGCGGTCGCGGCGGTCGCGGCGCAGGAGCTGGAGCTAGAGCTGCTGCTTTAATGTGTAATGTTTGCACTATCGATATACTCCAGTTTTATGATCGCAGCAATTGAATGAACTAATGAGTGATGCTTTAATAATTAATCAGCTCACACCAGAGCGAACAAACGAAAATATACATTTAAATAAATATTTCATTTCCTCGAGGAGGATATGAGATACGAATCTAAAATGAGTTAATTGTCCGGATTGCAGCCTCAACATAAGAAATCCAGCGTGTCTTAAAATGACTGGCAAATATATAACGGAATGACCATATTTCTATTTTTAGTTACTTTGCTAAAATGACATACGTCTGAGGGCTCTCATCGGTCTATATGTCATTATAGTAGTCCGGTGATTACTTCAGAGCGCCGTTCCCTGGAGTGCTAGGTGCCAGCCCTAAGCATGTGAACAAAGCTCTGGAATGTAATGTGATGAATGTAGATATGTCATTTTAAGAACAAAAGCTAATCGTAGTCAATTATCCCGCCAAGTACATTCTCATTAGTGAAGGTTAAAGAAAAAAATGGAAAATATATCCGCAATGAACGCGGAACGTCTCGAACATTAAGCAGTGCCGGGGGGACGGAGTGCCTTGACACTAAGCTCCCTTTGTCTATTGTGCTATACTCGTATGCGGGATACAGTCTCTAACACTAGTTAGACACGCAGTAAGTATATAGATTTATTTTAGGTGATTTGTTAATGTTAAATAAAAAGAACAATTTACTCCAAAATAACATAAATAGCGCGGAGCAGTTATCTTACCTGAGCTGGATTTTACAATGACAGCGCCCATTGTTGGAGCGCTCTGTACTCTCTACCCCCCAGTGACTCCCGACTCGACTCGGTAGCCCGGTGTTGTTCCACTTCGATAACACAATATTTACACGAGTGAGGAATGAGATTGCTTAGAATTCAATTTGTATTACGACGTGATGTGAAAAGCTCGTAAATACTGCTTCATAATCATTTTGGTTCTAATTATTCCTTAATAGTATTTCCTTAATAATATTACTATAGTATCTGATATCTTTGTTTTTTTTATTGGTTAATATTTTAGCTTCACGCTGCATACCTACCATATATCAAAATAAGCAGAGAGAATTCCATTCCCACTTTCGGTCGAATTTTCGAGCTATTGCGTGTTGAATGGTGGAGTTCAACGCCGTGGTTTGCTTTCATACCAGAACAAAGAAATGAAAATATTAAATGTATACAATAAAATATAATTCGAAATGAAATTCTCGAAATTTCCAGATGCTTGCGTCACTACGCCACGACGGTCTATTTAACGTAATAAAAAAAAATGAAGACGAATTAGCTGAACGCAGCCCAGCTGCCTTCTATGTGTTCATGAAGATAACTGTCATTTGACATGAGAACCCTCCACCGCGCTAAACCCCACTCTTCATACAAAGCGTGAATCATACGTAATTGTTTCTATTTCCCTTTTAATCTGCCTCTCTAAGGCTGTCAGCGACTCGTCACTGGGACTAATGTGGTTTAGTTCCTTTATTCCGAGCTTCAATTAGTTTAAACGACGCCTGTCTGTTGACTTCGACGGATAATCTCAGGACTAAGTTTGACAAATGCGTTAAGTTAACGAGATGAAAACAAGTCCACGCTCTTTATGCGGTGAGTACAGTCACGCTGCACTGCAGGGTATGGATGCCGTCAGACAAAGCAGCCCCTGGATTAGTCGCGAAAGATAAACGGCCGCGTCAAAGTCTACAATGCTGAGTAATACATTTTATTATAGTGCTGTTGTTTATTTGAACAGCTCTTAATGTTTGTTATTCAATGATATCTTTTGAGAACAGTGCTATACAATAAAATAATAAAAGAATATTACATATATGTAGGTGACTGACTGACAGAGTGTATGGACTACATTGCTATATATATGCAACAGATATTGATGGGTACAAAATCCTCCAAGCCTAATTCCTTAATACATATTTATCTGCTTATTTATCTTATCTAATTATTCGTTACTATTCAAAAAATACTTGTTACTTTATTTTCACTATTGGCCAAACCACGTCCAAACCACGGACAATACAATTAGTTTCTTTTATTCAGGATGGGCAAATTCACCGCCGCACTCTGTCTCGCAACCAGGTTGAGGATATGTAAATATATATTTTTACTAAACACGCAATTTTTCCAGAGTTCAGCGGAAAATGGGGACCAACTGTCTCAACAACAACTTCGCTCCCCCCGCCTCCCCCCGCCTAATGAGGCACATTATGTATGTATGTATGTATGTGTAACTGTCACCACCTCGACAACGACAAACACCTCACCGCGCGATGTTACTTTTGACAGATTCTAAATGGTACACTGCTAACGGTTAAATGTTTAATTTGGTTTGTACTTTATATTACCTACAGTTCTACGTGTCTACAGTCTACGTACGTGTAGTATCTAACTACCACCTACCCGCGGCTTCGCTCGCAAAAATAATATTGCTCATTGTATATATCGAAAGCTTCAACACGATAACATTTTGACACAAGAGACACACAATGCCTCCAGATTTCGACGGAAAATAGGAAATGGAGAGTCTTAACACTAACTTACCAGGATCTCTCTGCCTATCCTGCTATGTGCGGGATACGGTGTGATCCTCAACACAAGATAATTATTTTTTTAACTATGCATTGAGTGGCGCAACTCAATGAAAATAAATGAAATATAATAATTTCCCAGAGGAAGAGCCTCGAGCCAAGCTTCTATAAAATTATGTTTATAAACGCAAATCAAATCTTAGCATTATACTCTTAATTTCATAATGACCTGTGAGCTTCTTGTTGCATTCATTGCAATAGAGTTCTTATTAAGAATGAATAGAGTATACAACAGCTTGCGCTTTGAGAATCTAATAATAGCGGGTCTGTAGCGGCCGAGTGACACGTTGATTACACGAGGACGGAGACGGAGACGGAGACGGAGAGACGCGCACGCGGTAATCAGATGTGCATTTAAACAATTATCGATATTATATTTGGTTTTACAATTATCGAATTATTCTTCGATATAATTGTTGTTTGTATAATTATTATAAAGAATGATTGAGGAAAACTGAGTGAATGATCACTTAGAGTTGTAGAGTACGTACAAAAGCATGTGTATACCTACATATTATTATTATTTTCTTTCAGCTTCACGCTGTATCCCGCACACAGCAGGGTAGACACAGGCAACCTACTGTTAAGACACTCCGTTCCCCACTTTCTGCCGAATGCTGGGGACATTGCGTGTTGAGTCTACCACAGTCACCACGACGCGACGTCCTCACACATTATTCTGTCTAAATTATTGAATATTTAAACTATTTAGTACGCTAACACAGTGGTTAATTTCCCCGCTTTTACACAAACATTATAATACAAAACAAAGTTTATAATATAAATTTAATTACAAGTTTAATATAAATGTAGCCAAATAAGTTTGAGTTGTATGACAGTTGACAGCACCCGTCATCGCGCTTCATTATACTTCTATACGATCGCTACGGTTTTTTTTATTTTAATCATATAAAACTGAATAGAGGAATAATGAAATTAATGACGCGCCTGTTCGATGGCGGCGCGCTGGTGTGGCGTGATTGATGGTGTCCTGCCTCCCTCCTTAGACCTCCTCTTTGTAAGATAATGGTGTTTGCTCAAACAACGCCACACAATCTACCTATTAATTGGGATATAAAAACCGTCACAGTGGTACACCAAGGAGGTACCACCTGTCTCATTGAGGTAACGAGGGTACGCTCACAGTCGGTCTCATTAGAATATCATTGTTTGTTGCTCGTAGCGTCATTGTCATCTTTTAATTTTGCCAAGTAGCGGTTGATGAAAAATGATTTTATTCTGTTGTTTAATATAAATTTATTTATGTAATAATCAGTTATCTCGTATATTTACTTCGATTTCTTCTATAATTTGTGCTATTTTTTCCGATTCATAAATTCATTAAATCAATCAATTACAGTCATAAATAATTAATAATTCTTATCAGAAGTGGGTTAATTGATCGAGGTACCGCCTTCGCTGGTATCGGATGCTGGGCTCGTCATTATTGTTGTGCTGAGGCCTGAGATCTGATCTGAGAGGAAATTACTTGCGAAGATTACTTCCGATGAGTTTTGTGTAGGTACTGCTACAAAAGCTACATGACCAGAAATACTCATATATAAAAACGGCGGTCGCTCTAAAGTCGTAAATCCACGAGATGAATCAATTAATTTGTTTTTGATTGCTCTTGTACGTCTTAATTGAAGGATGACTTGCCACGCGACGCCGACACGACGCCGACACGACGCCGACACGACACTCGCTTCCTTTGTTCCAATACATGAGTAGGTACAGGTGGACTCTTTATCGTCAGATATCCAATTAAATGTTGACTATAATTTAATCTTTACTTTTTATAGAATAAGTGGAGAGAATTTATTCATTAATAATTGAAGTTAAATTATATTTAAATAAAAAATCTGCATATTAAATAGAATTGAAGTGCATGTGTGTGACTTTAAAATAAACGTGTTTTTTGCAGGTACTCGTAAATATAGTTTTTAGCACAATAGCAACAAACTATTGTAATTATTTTGTCGGTCAGTCTGTCCATCTGTAAAAATAGTAGATAAAGTACCAAAATATTTAAATCTCGTTTTATAAAGTATATAACATTATAGACAATCATCACACATATAATTAGATAATTTTCCTTCAATACGTTAAAATATTTAAATAATTATCTTTATCATCAATATTTAAACCTCTCTCTGTCTATCGCAACAATATAAGCCTGCCACGATATAATACATATTAATTAAGTGTTACAGTTAGCATTTTAAAAAAGTAACAATATTTATGTACTCGTATGTAGATCAACGCTATCGTTAAACGTCTAAAGCACCACAATTATGTTTCGAGAGCTAATTATTTATTACAAATAGCTCTAAAGCTTATTCTCTATTTGGTAATAACGTATTCTCTGATTGTAAACAATTAAGATTGGTATCTAGCCTGCAACGATGAGTGGGGAACGCAAGGCCCGAGCTAGCGCAGGCACCGTGACTTCGGCGGCCTTCACTCTCATTAATGGATTTTGCATTCTTTCCTAGAGTTACATACATTTTTTATTATATACATAACCTACCTAAATACTTCCAGATTTTATAAATATTTATGTAAACATAACTTGTAACTACTAATACGGAGGCTCTACTTGATTAACAACATGACACAACAAGAATTTTACGTACTTAAGCAAAGTTTTCCTTATCCAAATGAAATATAAACAAAACAAAAAAATATCAAATAAATAAAAATTTGTTAAAGTTGTTGGGACCCTAGAATCTTCCTCGTCGTGTCTTCTCTGCTGAAGAAGACAGATAGTCGCATCTCGTCGATAGACACCGTAATTGGAGGACGTTTAAAATGTTTACAAAACCTATATTTTATACGTCCTTTAATTGTGAATCCATTTGTTTCAACTATCAACGGACTTCTCCACCAAGAGGTACTTACTACCACTAATAAACACTATTTTAAACAATTCAAAGAGTGTTAACAATGGTAGAAAATGTAATCATTCTATAAATAGTGATAATTATTCTTTATTAAATGATTACAGAAGTCATCAACGTTGCATTCTACAATAATTGACACAATGGGAAGTATAGGAACACATTTTGCTATAGATACCTAACTTTTGGTAATGCGTAGTTATATACCACGCTTTAGATATAATTTGTATAATATTTCGTCGTGATATATCACTTTCACGTTGAGATTGAAATAAAAGAATTGCGTGCATTATTGTTACTGACGTACCTGACGCAACTGACACGGCTGTCAGTAGATACATTAGTTGGGGAACAACAAGAACACTCGTGAATTAGCCGCCTCTTAGCCGATGCTATCGAAGCTAATGGCGTCGGGAGTTTTTGTGGCAATCTTAGATCGGAGGATAACGCGTGTTTTAACTTGGACGATTGTTGTATAGTCTTGTTTTGAATAAAGTGTGTGTACACACATAAACATACCTACCGACCTGTATGTATATACTCGTATGTCCGTAAGTCGATACTGAGATGTTGGTGTTTTCTGTTTGGTCAGTCCAGAGTGACAATCATATATAATTTTAAAGTTCCTCTACCTTCCAAAGACTGACAAGAATTGTATAAGTCAATTGTACAAAGCACCAGGTGCCCACTTTCCGCCGAATTTCGGAACTCATCATACTAAAAATATATATATTTGAATTCCTCGAGCGGGAATAGAACCTGCAATAAATCACGTTTACAGTCACACGCTTGTTCCTATGCGCCAAGACTGGCCTTTATCTGGTAGAGTTAATAATTAATAACAATTGTTAATTACTAAGACAATTCTAAATAATCTAAGTATACATTGCAGTAGATTGATGACGGCAGTAGCGGGCGCGTCGTGCCTCCTCCTCCGCCTCCCGCTCGCTGCAGGTACCACCAACCTGCCACCAGCGGTTTAGCTGTCTTCATAATATATTAATGACTTTCATACCACAAACCGATACTTTATTTGGAAACGTGAAACAGTTTGAAAGTTTTAATTGTAATTTATCAAACAGTTAATGATCCAGCGCTAAGCTCCTTAACATCGATTTGTGGTGCACTTCATTTAGTGTTACGAGTACCTCCGTCTTTGAAGGTTTCATATTACGGAGTGGGACACGTTTTGGTGTTAACTGCATTCATCTTGTTATTAAATTAACCGTGTAAAAATGGCAACCCAAATATCTAGAGACAGTTTAAGTAGCAGATAAAAGTAAAATAATTCTTACCGAATGTAGTTTTCGGCCAGCACGGTGGCGTTCGCAAGACATGTGTCACTAATTAATGACCTGGTCGAATTGAAAACCTCGTCCTCTTCGAAATTGGTTAAAAATAAATACATTAAATATTAGCATTGTATACCTACGTGAACGATAATTAGAAGTTGGCCGGTGTTTACTGTACCATTTGCACCGGCAAAGTGCAACACACATTAAAACTAAAGTCACAAAAGAGGAGCTCCGCCGCGTGCCCTCGTAGGCCCGCGCCCGTAATTATGTGTCCCGTACAAGGTGCCCCGAGGCTGTTCCCAACTCACTTCAGCCATAAACCACTCCTCGAGTTAGGACGAGCTTTATCTGGAGACGTGACATCGAGGGGACAATTCAATATTTTTAAATGTGTTTGGTTTTGTGAAAGCTTGAGAAACTTCATTTAGTAGATTAGTAATACTCGTATTTAAAGATTTTTATATATAGTAATATTTTTACAAGCCCTTCGTAGCGCGGCAGCGCTGTCATCTGAGGGAAATTAATTATATTCATCTTTTTTGCTCTACTATCCAGAAAAAGCACGGCGTTGGGTTCCGCCACTCAACATGCAATAAATTCTAAACACCAGGCTACTTCTGTCCACTCTAATATATGCAGGATACCGCGTGAAGATATAAACATTCAGTTTTTATTGTTTTTTTTACATAAATTTTGTCGGTTTCTCTTTTCATAGCGGTGTATAAAAAATCAAGATATATCATTTTTACATTTTTTTCTGTAATAAAATTGCTTTATTGTGTTTTATCTGTGTCGCTAACCTAAGTTTAAGTTTCGCAAACAAACAACAGTTGACTAGAAATTTTCAGATAAATGTGAAAAGGAAGATGTGACTTAATAAGTTTTCTGCGCCAACATATTACGCGGCGAAAACCGCAGGCGTGAGCGAGTGCGTAATAAAGCAAGTATTTATATTTCCTCGAGAGCCAGACGGGTCAGACGCACAACATGGCTATTAAACTGAATCAAATGAGGTATTTTTACTTGAAACAACGAATGCTGAGCACATTCTAAATATAATTTTCATTAAGAAAATACATATTTTGATTCTCTAAAATATAACTAAAAATTAAAGATTAAATATTAGATGTATTTACTATACCTACTAATATATACCAGGGACGAGCCAGTCGTGGCGCAGGGGCTTAAAGTGTGATTGAGGGTTCGATCCCCACTCGAGGAAATGAAATATTTATTTATATTTATATTTCCACTTATTTGCTCTGGTGTCAAGGCAAGGCACGGCGTTGAGTTCCGCCACTCAACATGCAATGCCTCCAGAATTCGGCAGAAAGTGGGGAACCCTCATCTTCCCTTTACTTCCCACTCTTTGATTATAATTTTTTTCTATTCTTTCGTCACACGTTCTACAAACTTGCCCGATATCGTTATTAAGTAAATTAATGTACATTAGATATTTCGTACAAAGATAGAACTAATGGTTAAGCTATCGTGTTATAACAAAGTACCCACATAAATGGACAGACTCGTCTGGTCGTCTGTAGCTCCGACCGCCACTCGTGTATTCAATATTCAATGTTTCGCAACTTTAATCTCGGTAGATTATATTGAACAACAACGAGAATTTTGAATGTTTCGAATACAGTAGTAGTGGTAGTGGTAGTGATGGTGGTGGTAGTGGTGGTGGCGGTGGTAGTGGTGGTGGCGGTGGTAGTGGTGGTGGTAGTGTCACGACGGTGTTTCCGAACGATTTTGGGTATAAAATGATAATTGATGGATCCGGCCGCAGTCAGACTAACTGGCGATTATAATATTCGTGTCTCGTTAGTGAGACACGCACCGCCCGGCTGACGACTCGTAGAGAGCGCGGTCAGAGAGGAGCACGGACAGACGCAAAGTATTCTATATTATGAATCCATTAAATAAAGAAATTATTAAATAAAAGTTGAATTTGTTTCTGTATTCTGCATATAGCAGGGTAGGCAGAGGGAACCTAGTGCTAAGACAATCCGTCTCCCACTTTCTGCTAAAGTTTCAAGATATTGCAAATATATATGTTGAAATGCGGAACTCAACCCCCACTTTCATTCGAAGAAGTAACATTATTAATAAATACTTACTTACAGCCCGCCCGTAACCGTCACACGTTTGTGTCCCTGCGAGATTATTGCAAAATATTGAAAATACAATGATGAAATTCTTTACTAATTGTCTTCGAATATGGACCTCGACGAATGCGAGGATTGTTCGCGCGTTGTGTTGTGTGATAGCGGCGTACAACCACACCGGAAGTAGTACACTTCCACCAACTTCTAACAAACGTTGTAACGCGGCACCACTCACTCGCCGCGCCGCCATCAGCGCCGCCGTCGAAGCCGCCATCGAACTGCACTTTCTCCAGTTAATAACTGGTTCACGAGCGGCCATCACGACGCGCTACCATTTAGCTTACTTAACACACCGCCCCTGCTGTCGATGCTCCTCGCATCGAATTATAATTATTCTAAGAAACTTCAAACACTATCTCGTTAGTTTTGTTATATGAATATTGCATATGAAATTTGAGCTAAGCATGTCGCCTATACGTACGTACATGACGTAGGTACTGTATATGTATATAAAACGTCACCCGTTATTACGCGCGATTACTCTGTTTTATACTAAACTTAGTGTCAACATAAAGGTAGTATCGCCTCAGTGAATGGGAGCTTATTATAAACTAATCTTCTCATTTTGAGAAGGATTCATTAAAAAAGGATTAATTTAAGATTGACATAAGTGGCTTTACTCGACAACATGTCAACGAGGAATATCCTTATTGTATGATTTAATATTTTTTGCATTAATGTCAGCAGATGTTTGTTGCATTAATTCTTCATCTAATATAATGTTGGCGTTCTATGCTGCTATAAAAATATTTAAATATATATATTTTTTTATCTTCGTACGTCATTACAATATAGGATTTATTCGATTCGAATGAGATTAACTTATTTGAATATAAGCCCAATTCCGTGAGGCGGTCATGGCGCAGCGTCAAAGTTAATGTAATATTAATTATACAACTTCTTATATTAATCGCTCACGCTCCTCTCACTTGCAGTAGGCAGAGAGAGCGAGTTAAAGCACTCCTTTCTCTAGTTTCCTTCAAATTAAAAGATATCATGTATTGTGTGGTATAAATATGATCATTAAATATAAAAATTTACCTCCAAAATGCGTCGGTGAGTTCTGCCACTCAAAGTGGGGAACGGAAGTACCTCAATGGGAACGGAGTGTCTTAACACTAGGTTCTCAAGTTCATTCGGCCTGCTCACATATTAAAATATGTGCGGGATAAAGCGTGAAATAAAAAAATACCTCCTTCCGGGATCTACTCTAATGTGCCAAAACAGTGTCAGTAAAAGGTTTACATATCAGATTAATTTCTACCATTCACTTACTACTGCTAGCGAGCTGAGCTATTTGCAAGTTCGCATTTAACTTACAAAGATTTAATACATTTGCCTGAATGTAAGCATTAAG
The DNA here is from genome assembly GCA_036379175.1 of Heliconius cydno galanthus. NCBI lineage: Eukaryota > Metazoa > Arthropoda > Insecta > Lepidoptera > Nymphalidae > Heliconius > Heliconius cydno. Next base: position 30,782 of record JAKRZM010000815.1, on the reverse strand, counting down.
CGGCGTCTGTCGCGTCGTCGCTTGTAAGCTGTCGTCGCTCGCCGCTCGCTAATGAGCGCGTGACGTCATGCATGTAATTACATGTACATGCAGGCAGTAGGTACATGCGCGTGCGCAGCGCTCACACCTATGTAGGTACCCGATTGTCACGACTGGAGAAGTGCCCAGACACGAGCACCGTTACTGGCGGTGGAAGAAATGCTGTTTCGGACTTTGTTTCACCAGATATGTGGAGGAAAGTATTAGAAAGACAAAATAGATTTCAGATGTTATAAGAATGGACAAATCTCCTTGCGCCTGTATATTGGAGGTAAAGCTCAAAATTACGCTTAACCTAACGGATACTTTTATTACATACTAGCGGATGCGCGCAGCTTCGCATGCGTATTTAAGGGTGAATTCTAATGACCCATGAAACATATGTTCAATTAAATATTTTTAAGAATCTAAATATCAAATTTTATAGAAACCGGTGGCGATTTAAGAATTTTCCCATACAAACTTTCAATGTCTTATTTGCACCCTTAGGGGGACAATTCTAGAAAACCATGAAACATGTGTTTAATTATATACGTTTAAGTGTCTGAATTTCAAATTTTATAAAAATTGGTGACGATTTAAAAAAAACCTATANTTTCATGGTTTTCTAGAATTCTTCCCCTAAGGGTGCAAATAAGGGGTTGAAAGTTTGTATAGAATTTTATTTAATCGGCACCAATTTTTATAAAATTTGAAATTCAGACTCTTAAAAGTATTTAATTGAACATGTGTTTCATGATTTTCTAGAATTCACCCCCTATGACTGCCAATAAGGGGTTGAAAGTTTGTATGGAAAAATCTATAAATCGCCACCGATTTTTATAAAATTTGAAATTTAGACTCTAAAATATATATCATTGAGCACATGTTTCATGATTTATTAGAATTCACCCCTAAATACGCAAGCGAAGCTGCACGCGTCCGCTAGTATATATATATATATAAATATAGATATATAGATTATTTGTGATATATAGATTATTTGTGATACATTTATAATTTTGTTATTTGATACTACACGAGCATATTGTATTGACATACGTAACCCGCACCCGTCTGATGTCTATTATTGATGGACAGCCACGTAGAAGGAATGAAAAAGTGGATACGTGTGAAGATAAAAGCTATAAACCAAAGCAAATTGGATAAAAATAATAGATAAAAGAGAGAAAGAGGAATAATTAACTGCCATTGTCGTTTCTCTTATGGACAGACAAATAAATTTAGTTAATTTATTCGAATCAACCAACCCTCATATAAATCACATTATACATAGGTATATTGAACAAGAGATGAAAATCTTACATTTTATGATAATTGCAGTATTAAAATACATACACAGCAATCAAACAAGTAGTCAAAGAGGATCACTGTGAAATGTTGCGCTGCCGTGACGACAGCGTGACGACAGCGTGACGACGTTCTGATCTAGAGCAATTAAGACGACCCATTGTCTCTAATACACACGCTTAATGTCTTAATGTCTTTAATAACCGCTTGTATTGTCCATTTGAGAACTTTCTACTTTGAAAAATTGAGGGTTATAACTTCTCTATTGTTGCAAAAACACTGTCCGTTAGTAAGAGGAAAGAAAGAAAACAGAGTGAACTAAAATGTAACTATTCATTTATTTAACCAAAAACTTAGTAGCATAGCCCCGTCTACGCTGGCGAGTACCAAATTTGGCAAAGTTATAGTTTCTATAGAGATCAAGTGCAGATTGATAATTTATTTGTAAAATAATGAACAAGATACATTTAATTTATAAAATAAGTATAAACACACACTATCTTTAAGCATCAGGCAAAGGCAGGCAGCAGGGCAGGCAGGAGTCACTTTGAAACCTAGTGTTAAAACACTCCGTCAATCAAGAGGGAATTAGATACTTCTACATTCTGAAGACATTGTATGTTGAGTGGCGGAACTCAACGCTGCGCTGTGCCTAGTTACCAGAGCGAGAAAATTAAACTATTAAATATTTCATTTCTTCGAGTGGGAATCAAATTTACAATCTAACGCTCTTACAGTTGCACGGCTCTGAGCACAAAGACAATATACACACTTTTGTATTTATACAGTACAATACACGTTGCTGTGGAATGAGTGTTGTCACACGCATCAGCGGTAGCCCTCTAGTAATGAAAACGTGATTTACTATGTCCTTTGATTCCAGATTAATTACCGACAATATAAGTACACATACGTGTCAAACTAATGATGAACCAATCCCGGTGCTGAGTGCAGCACCACGTCCCTCATTGGCCGGTCTCCGCGCCACCACACACAATGCACTGAAATCTGAAACTTCAAGTGAAGTTGTCCACCATTTTGAATGCCGCATTCGATCTGGCTCAAAGGACTATTGCGGAGTCACCTCGTATGCCATTGGTCACGGAATTAAAAGTAAAACAAAACGATCATCATACCATATAAAGGATTTTGTTTCAAATAAGAGACCACCTCAAAATAAAATTGAAATAAAAGAATCTTAATATTTGATATCATTTGATATACTTATTATTTTTAAGCGAAGGTTTCTTATGCTAATAGTATACAAACCGACATTTTGGAATGTATTTTAGAAATGCCAAAGTAGTTATACATTAGTTACAGTATTTTATTTTCATTAATTAACAGTATTTTTGAAGTGTCGATACACTTCCACAGTTCCCTGTGCCGTGCTCGTCTCGTCATGGTTAGTCTGCAATAGAATAGAAAACAATAACCGTAATCTTGACAAGATGAAACGTAATCAATTAAAATATCTCCTTCTGTTTACAACAAAGGTCCGTGGTTAGATTGAAGGTGGACACAATGCCGGCAATTATCTCGGCTATTAGCGACGACCCCCGACGACGGTGGTCACGGCACTCCCCCAGGAGAGTGGAGGGGGACCACCGGGGGCGACTTAATCGACGCATCGACTAAATCTAGAAACGAGCTCTTAATTGTATAGTTATGTTAGACTATTAAAAGTTCTTGACGTCAATAGATAAAGGTCCATTAAGGTCAGAGATCATATAAAAAGTCTTGGATTCAAAGTGTGGATGTTGCCAACACCAAGTTGCAGCGTGAGGAATTCAGATCAAGGGCCTGGGACTCTGGACGGGGAAGGGTGGGCTTAAGGAAACTATTTAAAGGGCTAACTCTTTTTTAATAGGCTCCTTTTTCTACCTAAAAGAATTTGAAAGATTCTATCAGTGCCGCCGTCAAAGTATGGTATAAACATGAATTGATAATAGTTCTGTATAGGCCGAGATCTTTTAAAATACCACAGAAAGATTTCACTGGTGTAATTCTCACTCCTATTTCTTTCCTATATTTAATGGACTTAGACAGAAAAAGTTACATATACTCAAAAAACAAAAACAGTAGTTACAAGCAAAAGTGTTTATTAAACTTTACCAACATACGCGTAATTTATGATCATAACTTCAAAACCGGAATTCGGTTTTTTTTACGTCAAAAAAATGTGTGGTGTCAGCACGACCCCAGTTATTACATAAAAAGAAATGTTTTATGGTGGACTGTTCTTACTAAAAAACTAGTTGAAACGACCGCGCGCACTGCACCTACACGGCCCCGGTCTCTCAATTACTAGGGAGCTAACTGACTATAACTTTTTATAGAACCAAATTTGTTTCTAATGATCGCGCGGTTGCTTAAAAATGATGAGTGATCGAAATACCAGTTCATTTGAATAATGAGGGCTCGCGGGCTCAGTTGACGAGTTCTGGGTTTGGGTTCATTATTAAGTATAACTTACCAGTTATACTTTGTCGTATTTAAACAGAAATATACATTAGGTACTTATAAGATTATTTAAAACATAAAAGACACAAATATCTTATATTATTATGGGGAAACAAACACAGTGTCAATAATGACACTGTGTTTGTTTCCCCATAATAATCACACATGTTTTCGCTCGTCAATTATAAAATTGACGAGCGAAAACATGTGTGGGGAAAGACATTGCAAGTTTACGTGTTTTAAGTGCTAATATTTAGTTAGTACAAGTATATAGTTACAGGCAACGTGGAGCTTTACGGGAGCTGTTCCAGTAAGACAAAGGCCGTGCTCGGAGCATTGCGCAGGGCACGTTTCAATTAGCGTCTTATCGCGACATCGCGTCCGGCGCTATCGACCAATTTGTCGACGGCGACTATCGACTATCGACTATCGACTATCGACTATCGAGCATCAATTATTTTTCACGGTAATTATCAGTGACGGGCCAACACGGTGCCGAGCGCCGACGACCTTTGTCTATACTCTACGAGTGAGATGTATCTGTCTAATCAATTATATTGTTTGTTGAAATTGTAAATGAAAATTAATATTAATTTAAATATATGATTAAAGCAAATAAGTGTATTTGAAAAGAAGTTTCTTTGATGTCACGATGCATAGAATAGTCATGGTTTTAACTATTACTCTTTAAGATGTTCAGTTCGGCAAGTACAGGTCTGGTCCCATTATAACTACTTGTATCCCATCTAACAAGAGAAGTCGCACTTAAGTGTTAAAATAAAGTTATTATAAGTATTCATTTTTCAATAACTTTCATGTACTTTAAGTAGCTTAAAATGATACATTTAATAGTATGTTAGTTAGTTAGTTTATCAAATTTAGAACAAACATGTATATCTGAATATTTATAAACATAGTAATAATGTAGCCTAGTAGTAAAGCCGGTTGTCTACCATTCCTCAGTGGAGCATCCTTCTGATATGACATCCGAGTATACGGACCTAGTGGCAGCTCCTACTTAAACTCTATTTACTATTTTTTCCATCAATTACTTACGAGAGCGTTTTCTTTTTTATAGTGTTACCTTAATGAGCGTTGATAGTTATTTAGCAAGACTTGTTATCAATGCACCTGTATGTAGGTAGGTACTGCAGGAACATTGTTGTTTGCAATCGATAAACTATTTTAGTGTAGAGCTAACTAAACCAGAAGTACACTTTTTGAAATTTTATAAGAATCCGTAAGGGAAAAAAATATTACGTACTACGTTAAGAAAACGTATAAATATCTAGACGTAGCGGGATTTGAACCCGCATCTTTTAGAAACCGTCCAAATCTGAGCACTAAAGCCACACGTTCTTATTAAGATACCTCGAAATACTCATATACTTGTTATATGTTTTGTACAAATATACAACTAAGTGAAGCCCCGCCCCGCGCGTCTCCTAATAAAACAACGGTAAAAAACGTTCATTGTAATAAATCAATTCAGTGTTAATTGCGGTTATAATTAAAGCACGTTATCTGCGCTTACTTAAACACGTGAGTATGGGAACAATAGGGAGTTAATGAATAGATATAGATACATCCACCGACGAGGGTAGCTGCCCCAGCAGCTGCTGACAATGACGCACTCATGAAGGGCGGACACTCGTAGATCTGTCCCGTTACATTTTTTTAATTAATATCAAATATGTCACAGATTAAAACTGTACTTAATCGAGATTAAATTGAATATCATCTGATGAATAAAAATATTTCCAAAAAAATCTTTAACTTTATTTTAAAATGAAATATATATATCGCCTATTGTACTACAACTGCTGGCCGCAGTCCTCTGTCACCTCTCTGTCTGTGTTACTCATACAGTTCAGCTGAAGTACTCCATCATTCTGCGTAAATATAGACTAAGTAAACTTTTAGGTAAGCTTTTATACTTTATAAATATTATAAGTATGAAACGTTGTAATATTGGCACATACATATAAGAATGTAATTTTCGCTTTCACTTTTCTCTTTCATTTCTAATTTTCAAAAGATGCTTCAACTTACAAGATTAATTAAATTATTTGAATTTTCACACATTCTGGAAAGGATTGTTCTGGTTTCATCAACATTTTATTACTGCAAAAAGCCAACGAGCTCGGTGACGCTGTCCGTGCCGTCCCTGCCCCCGTCACGTCGGTCAGTCGCTAGCGTTAGGGGCACGCTGCGGGACAATGCGGCTCGGTCGCGGTCGCTCAAGTGACACGGTATTCATATCATCGTATTGCTATTCAATATAACAAGTGTACTGTAATTGGTTCAATTTGAACAGCTCCCTCTCCCCCACGCTTGTAGCTCATAAAAACGTCTGTTATTAAATGTCATTTTTTTGTTACTGCAATTGAATATTTTTAAGCCATATTTATTAACTGAATATTTAATAAATTTAATCGATAAAACCAATGGTTTCGTCAGACTTTGATCGTGTCGCACCGTGCACCGGCGCAACCGACATATCTGTTTGTCACCAGAGGACCAGCATAGAATGATGACACCGACGACTGATAAATATAATTGTCAAGCGTTGTTTCTTTGTTTGTTGAAACTTGTTCTTCCGTCATTTTATACATACATATAAGGAAACGTCAGCTCGATTGCTCCCAAAACATATATTGTGTTGTCGCTCGAGCCGCATCAGTCCCGATACAGACGTCCCCACATTCGTCGTGCCGTCAGGAGCGCCGCATTCTACTTCAATCCGCCTCTCCGACGTCCTGCGTGTGCCTCTGTGCCACAGGCGTCCATACTTTAGTGCTAATGAAGGGTCATTCCATTGTTGGCTTTTAGGCTTTCTTTGTCATCCGCTAAATTATTAACAAAAAATCTTTACAAAGTAAATAACAAATTACATTACAAAGGTTTTTAACGTTAAAAAAATGCTAAAGACCACTTTTTAATAGCTATAGATATTTCGGTCTTATATAACAAGAATTTAAGTTGAATACAACCGAAGTGAATTGTCAATTTGTCTAAGCACACTTTACGCCGAATACTGGAGGCATTGCGTGTTGAGTGGCGGAACTTAACCAGAGCGGAGAAATTAAACTTAATTAAATATTTAATTTCCTTGAATGGGGATCGAACCCACTACCAGTGGACGACAACAAAACATACAACTCAGACTACAAATCACATCACCAAGACGTTGATACACTAAAGTACCAGCTCAGCAATAGCATTAACCAATACCAATAAGCTGCATTCCCCCCGAGACGGACGGCGCTGCTCGTCCTCACGATGCACGGCTTTATGGAGCTCGTCGTCGTATACCTCTAGTTACCTCCGCGCGACCTCGGGATTATGTAAGAGTCCTCTAAACGCGGTTGTCAATTAAAGTGTATTTATAAAAGTGGCCGTCGACGGCGGTCCTGAGCTGCCATCGTAAATATTACAATGCTGTGAGATCTCTACGTACGATTAGTTAGGAAGCGATTTAGAAGTTCGGGGAGTTCACACATTTTTAACGTTACATTTATTTAAAATAGGTATTCGAAATAGTTTTTAATTTATGATCTTAGATTACATTAGTTAGGAAGAAACCGATTTTGTAAATTAGTTTCTTTTATGTATATTATAAAATTATTAGTATATTAAAACTACCGTCATTACGTGTATATACATAAAAAAATTACTACGTGTCCTTGGCCCATGATATCTTTTTCAAATTATATTAATTTCTTATTTTGCATGAACTCGACCTCTGTAAATGTGAATATTCTTCACATTTTACATAATATTTCCAAGGTAAATAATATAATTGTCAAATAGTTTAACAAAGCCGTACAAGCCGTACAAGCCGTACAAGCCGTACTGGTCTCGCAGGAAGCGCTAGCGCGGAGAGCTACGAGCATCAATCAGGCGGGTCGATGCGATGTTAATTAGAGATAGCGGCGGCGCTGATAGCGGGCGGACAGGGCTTTCAAATTTGTGACTCTCGGCGAGATCCCGCGATAACCCCGACACCCCGACACCCCGACACCCCGACACTGCGAGCTCCGTACTAAATACAATCTATTCTACATAATGAGAAAATTTATTGTACGAGTACACTCCGCATTCATCATTATTGTCACGTCCAAAGTTCCGCCCCAAGCAGTGTCTTTACTCTCTGTTTGTTGTTTTGTAGATATACTGTTTCCATAAGATTCATTTCTTTTTTCATTTCCATAAGATACGTGTCATTGTTTTTTCATTTGAGTTACAATTTTTATTTTCTAAAAAAGGACACTCATTCTCACGTTAACTTACGCTTTAAATAGATTAAGAAAGCAATTTTAATGATTAAAAAAATTAAGTAAAATGCAAATAAAACACGTAGACTCGAGCATTGCACAACAGCAGCAGCAGCCCCCAGATATCTACTTACAAATAGTAACTGAGGTCGTCGCAGTGCAGCGGGATGCGGCTCACTGTAAACGTGACAGTGGGAACGCTCTGGTAACAAGGTGAAGGCAGCCATGTTATTACATACATTGCGAATCCAGCGATTTATAGCTTTTTTCCTAAACGATTTACTACTTAAGAAATCGTGAGCGACCGCCGCGAGCGCTGCATTAGGTTAATTAAGCTAATGAATTAGATGTAGAGTCGCCACTGATACTTGAGTGTGTGTCTCGTGTACGCGATACGTTAGGGTGCTGTAGCGTCTTTCGATATAATAATAATTAATCTTTGTATCTGAGAACGGGAAACAAACAAGAAAATTTGATAAATGAATATTTTAGAGATTATGTAAATATATCTAATCTAGCTTCACGCTGTATTCCTAACGGGACAGCCAGAGATAACGGAGGACCAAACCCTACGGTCTCTACATACCACTTTCACCTCGTCCACTGTCATCACCAGGAGGATCCCCAGGAGGGCATGTATCTCCTGGGGATCCTCCTCCTCATGTTTTTTACTTAACTTTCCTCCAGTATCATATACAATGTGTTTTCGAAGGACAACCCAGGTCTCCACCTACCTCTCACTTTTCCGTCATATATCTTTTAATGTAAATATTTTAATAGCATTTGTAGCTGTTTTTACATTTTTAAAATAATTTATTGTTAATTTTACTCATGGAAAGAAATTGATGAGTATTTGATATTAAATTACAAAGAAAAAAAATTAGAACACAATCAATCGCTACACATTTAATTGTATGGATTCATCTCGACGCACACAGCCGACAGATAGTGATTTATCACGTATCTTTGATTTATCCCCCCACCTCGCCCCCCCCCCCAGGCCACTCCTCGCCTAACGGCAGTCGTAATGGTGGCTATCAATAAAAATTTCGCCTATAACTAGATTATTTTTTAATTAACACAAAACGAGTTCATACTCGCCGCAGCGGGCGGCTCTCAGGTGGACAGGTTTGGGAGATTTATATTCGTTTAGTATGTATGTATGTATGTATGTGCTCACAGCGAAGAGATGATCCGTATACGTTAACGATGTCACTATGAAATCTCCCTCAATAAAAACTACTTTTCATTTAATTTTCTTTTTATTTTTCAGTTGTTTGTATACCTGGTATAATAATCCTGGTTGGTAGAACACAAGATCTCAATGAATATTTCTTAATATATCACGACATAATTCTTCACAAAAAAATTAAAATACGTATTGAAGACAATCTAAGTCCCGGTCGAGTAATCTCAGCCATTCTGGCATTTTCATTAGCTGATATTTTGCCCTCTGAAGGATGCAAGTAGAGCAGGAAGATAGCGCAGAGACGAGCTCAGTGTTAGCATCGCATTGAATAGCATATTCAGAAGTCACGGCAGAGCGCCAGATGTGCGCGATAGGGGATCTGCAACAACTCACGGTATCGCGACTCGGGCCTCGAGCGGGCCTCGAGCGTGTTTGCGCGTGTTGCTGCGCCGTGCATTAGGCGCGTGTAAGGGATAAGAGGATTTAGTGCTTGTCGTATTGCTGTTTCCTTTATTGTTACTGGAGCTTTACGATTCTTTGAATATCTTATAATACTTATGTTGAATACTTGTGCTGTAGATACGAGTATATACTCTTACAAATGTATGTTACTATTGTATAACTACTGCTAGAGTCCAGCAATTAATAATACTTGTAAGATGTCGTCATTTTTAGTTTCGTGGATGAGATAGTGGGGGGGTGGGGGGTGTAGTGCAACCCTTTACATAACATAATTGATTGTAAAATATTTGTAATACAAATGATTACATTACCATCTAACACGCTCGTGCTCCTTAGCGTGACGCGTCGTGTCGCATGCACGTACTAGTATGTAAATCCCCGCGCGGAGCTCCTTACGTTATATTAATTGATAACGCCGCCGCCGTTATTTTAATTATGACAGTACTACTAGACTTGTAGTGATTTTAAGATGAAAGATTAATTATCAATAATGTTAAATACAAAATACGTAATTCTTCATTAATTATTACTTACTACTCCGTCCGACCCGCGAGGTCACTGACACCGCGAGTGATAAACAGTGTCTAACAAACAGCTCGCTGCTTGTTTGTGTTTCAGATTTGTACAATTGAACCATTGATACAGTGCAAATAGGTGATAGGTGATCTGGTGGATACCACTGGGGCTCGTCGGGGCAGAGGTGGGGCGAGAGGTAGAGCAGGTGAAGGATAATAAAAATGATCCAATTGTTAAATATTCTATTTGCCTTTATTGCTTACATGTTGTTATACATTCTCATTCTCGTAACACTTAACCCATCATCTACGACTTTGCTAATAGCTCATTGTTTTAAACTTATATAATTATACTAAGAATAAAAAAACAATATCCTTTCCAGATGTCTTACAATTTTTTTTAAACTAATATCAATCTTAAGCATTTATATCAAAACGTCCTGAATTGGCCTTTATTATTTTTATGACATTAGGAACTCCTGAAAAATAAGAAAAAATATAGGTATTTTTAACACAGAAAATTCAAACTTCCTTGATAGCCACTCCTCTGGTACCGTCAGACAAGTACTGCGACAAGGTGCTACGTGCTTCAGGCACGGCAGGTAGTGCATTGACACTAGGTCCCCAGGTCCTCTCTGCCTACGCCGTCGCTTTAAAGCACATAAGAAGTACGTTATGCTATTTTAATTAATTATGTCATATATTAGAAACTGTATTATTGGACCTTGACACATTCGCTGCAAAGTGAGTCAAAGTATTTCGTCCAATTTACCTAAACAGTCCGCGGCGGGCGGCCACTCCGTCGCTGTGTGAGTCAGCTTCTAATGAGGGCCGTGGGAATGGTCGGCGAATTTTTTCGCGTTTTTGCTGCGACCGGAGCTCACCGCGCCTCCTCACCTCCTCACCTCCTCACCTCCTCCCCTCGCCGAGCCACGCCGCGTGCGTGCGTCCCGCAAACTTGTCAAATGTCAACGATCGAGAATGTGTTACATTAAGTAGCTAATAGCCAATATCTTTGCTTGTTCAACACATAGCGAGCCTCTGCGTCTGGGGCGCTGAGCATGCATGATGCATGACTCCCCTGGTACGGGCGTTAATATAATATTGCAATAACAATGTAGAAATACTTAGCGACTATGAGTGCTCTGTTCGACCTCAGCGACGCGTGGGCCTGGCCGACCTGCCGTGGATCGAGTGCAGATTGAGATGATGTTATTTTATTCAATTTCGAAAAGAGGGCATCGTGAGGGGAATAGAATGTGTTTACTTTGGTTTTTACACATTTTATTTAATAAGAATAAAAGTTTATATGGTTAGGAATACCTGGTAAAGCTCCGTCGTCATGATATAACTTTACACCAAAAGCAATCAATTAGTGAGTAGGTATCGAACCCGCACCCGCGCGGGTGACACAGATTCCACGAATCACTCCGCTATCTTAATTGACATTTTATTTTTATTGTTTCTTGTAAAACCACGCTAATGGAATAAATTAAAACCAGGCCGTTTAATCTGGAAACTAATATATGTTATGTTATTCCAGCGACGTGGGCACGCCGGTGCTCTTTCGACCCCTACTTCACTTTAATTCGACCATCTACACAGATCGGCGAGGTTACGGAGACACACGTACGAGCTCTCTGAATCCGTACATTGGCACATTATACGTCTGTAAATATAATCTATCAAAGCGTTTAACTAAGATGTGAGATCAGATCACATACTCGTATTTAGCTTCACGCTGTATCTCTCACACTCTCTCTCACTGGTGTTACCGAGTGCTCCTCACTACCGTCGTTACGAGGAGCGTGTTACATCACTGCGCAACGACACATGTTGCCAACTCCTCGCGACCCATTCCGCGTCCTGACAACTCTCCTAATTTATTTGTAACGCTTATTATAAACAGAAACACAACAAACTGGTTATAAAATTCTCAAAAGTATTCGTTGATGATAAAATGTTTAGCAATGTTGGGTTTTTGTTACCTTGTGCTCTTTTGAGATTCTTCTTTATGTTTAAAAATATCAGTAGGTACTAAGTATTATATTAGTATGCAAACAATTTGAGGATTTTTTAGATAAAACCCTGTGTTAAATACTTAACCATATAATAATACAATTACTAGTATTTCTAGTAATATATCTATGCATTTACTGTGGTAAGTAAATAGCATATGTGCTGTCCTGGCTGGATGGGTCTCCGCAGTCCGCAGTCAGGCCGAAGAAGCGACATCTGAATGATGTAACCAATTAACATTCCCGCGTACTGAGTAGGTCCTGGTGGCCGGTGCCCGGTAACGAGCCCCCGCTCCCTGCCAATCATGAACTTGAACTTTATACGAGTATAGTCAATCTTTAAAAAATATATCTCATTTTAATTTATTATTAATTAGCTGGCATTGCGGCGCAGCGGCGCAGTTACCTCTGTGCACCCTGTCATATGCAGTAGAAAATTGTAATTTAATCAATATACAGTTTATAATGCTGTAGATATTACATATAGTAATATATAATACTTAATACCTTATGTTGATATTCATTTAATTATAACCACCAAAGCTCGCCCGCTCAGCTGCGACGTATGTGAGACCTGTCACACTCGTATATGCTATGCTATATGTGTACACATCTATACTTATTACTAATCATTTTCTGGCTGAATTAATAATGCTTAAGAGATTAATCTGATACGACGTGGAATATAAAGTAGTGACTGAGGTCTCCCTCGGCTGGTGCCAGCTTTCTAAGTATAGTTTTTGTTCTCAATATTTTGATACATCGTGAACGTATCATTAAGTGCATTAGACTAATCCTTGCTTGTCGGGACGCGCGCGGGGGACGCGGGCGGGGGGCTTCGCGGAAGGAGATATGTGTAACATACGGATAATATACGGATTATTAAAGATTTATTATTAAAGATATTTTTTTAGCTTCCCGCTAGGTATAACAGATAGGTATAACACAGTAGGCAGAGGGAACCAGGGCACTCAATTTTAGATACATTGTGTGTTGAGTGACGGAACTCAACGCCGCGTTATGTCTTGTTTCTACAGTAAGGAAAGGAAAATAACTTACAACTGTCGCCCCAAATATTTCTAGAATGACAAGTATTTTATATATTTTTGTATGTTTTTTATAAGATTTTACAACCTGATCTCATACTTAAATATAAACGACATATAATACAAGTACTTTTAGTTTAGGTGTGATTAAATAAGCAACGCCCCCTGCCCCCCACCCCCCCTCTCTCGGAGTGTCACTCATGCGCGGGATTAAGGCTATTGTGACTCGATGTTTGTTATATTTCCATACATTAGGTCCGCGCTGAGGCGACACGCACACACTGACAGATTTATTTCAAACGAGATAAATGTATATTATCTAACTACGTTTTGAGATTGCATTAGACACGACCCGGACATTTGTGAAATAAAATATCATTAATATTTCTTATTCATATATAAACAAACAGTCTTTACAAATTAATTTTAAAGAAAAGTGAAACACCAATAACAATTAATATAATAGAACCCGCGACCCGCCGCAGGGCAGGACCCGCCGGGTGTGCGTGATGGAGCGCCCGCGGTCGCCGGGAGGACACCTCTCTATATGTTACCCGCAGATAATACATTTTTCATCTAAATGGTTCGTACTGCGTCCATTGTTGCAGCAGGTGATGGACGTTGAGCAATTGCAGCGCAAGGAGCTTCATTACTTGCATACATTATTTTTTACAATAATTTATCATCGATAATGTACATAGTTCAAATTAGCAAAGGCCGACGTGTCGGACTGTAAGCTCAATCGTTATAGGTTCGATCCCGATGGAGTGGTTATATTTATTTCCAGGCGTGAGGCTAGCTACTAGCTACTAGCTAGCTAGGCTCTTCTCAGTAGTTAATAATAATAATACTATAATAATGTAATAATAATAAAAATAAGAGGGGCACAAAGTTTGACTGTAAAACCAACTGGTTGTGGGTTCGATTCCCACTCAAAGAGATGAAATATTTATTTAAATTTATATTTCCTTTTCTTCGGCCTGATGTCAAGCGTGGCGTTGAGTTCTGCCATTCAACACGAAATGCCTCCAGAATTCGGCAGAAAGTGGGGAACGAAGCGTTTTAACACTATGTTCCCTGCTGTATGCGGGGTACAGCGTGAAGCTGATTTTGATTTGATTTTATAATAAAAATAAATAATACCCAAAATTAGATAATTTCACGCGACACAGAATGTAACGGTAGCTCTAACACAAACTGAGAATTAGAAAGGTCATCAAAAATGTTGATGTACTCGTATCTATGGAAAAATTTTAAATTCTATTTGTTAAAGATTAAGTTTACGAGATATCTGAGAAGTGCTTATTACACGCGGCTATTCAAACACTTCCTATTCTTTAAAAAACTATAAAATGTTATGGCACTTTTACAACTTTAAAATGCCTATTGATATTTCTTGTAAACTTTACGATTACAATGTTTAGTAGTGTTAGTTACTGGACAGTGACATGATGACACTTTACGCTGTACTCCGTACCCAGCAGGGTAGGCAGAGGAAACCTGGGAACCAACTGTTAAGACACTCTGTTCTCATAAAGACACTTCTGTTCCCCATTTTCTGTCGAATTCTGGAGACTGCGTTATTATAGTGAGAATAATATAAAATATTTCAATTCCTCAAACGGAAATCGAACCCACAACCTATCCCATTTACAGTTGTTCCCATGTTTGTGCAATGTTTGTGCAATATGAACAAATATAGCTAAGCTATTAGTATCACAGTGTGTGTTTGTCCGTCTGTCAGCTATATCTCCGTAATAAAATTAAAATTCCGAAGACATAATCAAATGAACGCGGCGACTCAGATTGCGCGCGTTGATGTCTTTTATCAAGAAACATCGTTTACATGTTGAATATATAAACTATTTAAATGTTGATGCAGCCTTATACAAATAAACATATTTGCTTCATTTCATTTTAACACATTGAGTGTGTTGAATGTTATCTTATTTACATTATAAATTGGAACTTATTATTGCGCACTTTAGGCTTACAAAGCAGACATTGTTGGTAATTATATTTGTGTTTGAGGGTTTGTATATGACAAGCTCTCCAAGGTCTCCAAGGTCTCCCAAATTATACGAGAAATCGGAAAAGAACAAAAAATATGAATAGATATTCTAAGAACACAACTATGTATGTGAGGCACTTAAGATTATTTTTGTACAACGATTTTCAATTAACATTCTGATCCCCCATATTTATGTAGATTCTCGAGTCGCGTACAAACACAGACGCACACGTCCCCGAGTGCAACAGTTCAAGAGGTCGCGCGTACATTATGTTAACCACAAATTTAAGGTAATTAGGAAATACGAGGGAATACGTATGACAGCGCGGTGCCTCCTCGGGACTCCACAGAGTAGGACAGTAACATTACATTTTCATAGATCACATTCTGGATTATAAGTTTGTTCAACGTTGACTCGCACAGAGCACGCGCCGTCTGTGCTTCTTCTGTAATGTATTTACTATTAATAGCTTCGTTAATCGATCATTCTTTTGTTGGCTTAACTTTAACTAAACTTTAACTTTAACAAGCTAACCGTGTTGTAATTGTCGGTAAACCAAACACGACAAGCAAGACCGACCGACGTTATCATTTCATTTGCAACAATTATGATTGTCGTAGTCGTATTGTATTTAGTGCGTGTACGTCTGTACGCGGCCACGTGGCCGTAAAACCAACATAAAGGAACGATCGAACTTAAATGATATATTTCATAACATTGTGTAATCTGTAAGCGGTCGTAAGTATACTTGTTCTGTGAGCTCTTTAATATGTAGTTCGCGTAGAGTGCACACAGACTCCAGCGCACACCGCGCAGGTCCGCGCAGGTCCGCACAGGTCCTGTGCGCTGATGGCCCATTGTCTGCGGAAGCACAAAAAGCGCGGTGTAGGAGCGGCCTCGCGACAGCCGGCCGAGGGCGGCCGTGACCGACGCTGACCACAGCCAGCTTTAACAGCTCGCGTTTTATGACGTATTACACTTGTACACTGTTTTATTTTAAGTTCACTTTAATAAATATGTACAAAGGTACATCTTCTTCCTGAATGCGTACAATTATTTTTTAGTTCTTTACCGTCCATCTAAAGATTCAAGTATTGCTACTATGACTCACATCTGTAACTTTCTTATTAATCTTTTTTTTATTTTTTTTTTTTTTTTTTATTGTTGATAGGCAAGCATTTGTCCGCTATCTCACCTGGTGGTAAGTGACGATGCGGACGAAGGTGGAGCATGCTTGCCTAGGTAGTACCTATTCACTCGTTCCTTAAATAGGGCCAGGTTATACTTAACGGGGAACAGTTCAGCAGGCAGGAAGTTCCACTCCTTAGCCGTTCACATTAGGAAAGTGGAGGCGAAGCGCTGCGTACGAAAAGATGGTATATCGAATACGTATGGGTGACATCCCTGCCTACGTGTACTGTCCCGCAGAAAAAAAGGAGAAGAGGGAATTAAGTCATGCAGCGCTGCTGCACACTCTCCGAAATGTACCCTGTAGAAAATCGTCAGGCAAACTACTTTTCGGCGATGCTCAAGGCTTTGCAGCTTTGCCTCAACAATCTCTGAATTACCAATGAGCTTCTTGGCGCGATTTTCAATCGAGTCTATTATTATTAGTACGTTACACAGCGAATTCTATTTGCGCTCACTTGTACTTATTGCAACTTTAAGTCCTTCTCGAGTGTCCCATCCCGGGCGTCTCCTTACAATAACGACCAGATAACATTCATAGCGATACGGAACTATGTCTCTTACTACAAATTGATTTCAGCTGGCTTACAAATAGCATCATCAATATTAGTCGTACATCTGCAGCAGATCGCAACATCACAGCAGCTCCTCGTACAGTAGAGTACTGTGCAGTACTGTGCAGTACTGGGCAGTGCCCACACAGCGTCCAAGTGATAGCCCATTGTTTGAGCGCCCGCGTCCGAGTGTGACCGTGAACACTGCGAGCTACGTCTATCTAGATTTGTAATTTAATATTTCAAGCGTATTTTACTCGTTTCTGTGATAATGTCTTGGTTTTTAAGAAAAAAGGAACTATTATTGAAAATTTTTCATTGGAATAAAACTAAATTCACTAATTATATACTACTCTAGTACTAAATGATCAAGCTTTCATTTATAGATTTATTTTGTAATTGAAATAACAAAGTGAAATGTAATGTTATGTTTACTACAGTTACTATCGACGCGACGCCGGCGATAGAGTCTGGCGTGCTCGTGTGGGAGACGAACGTGTGACTGTAAGTACGACAGGCTGCCGGTTCGATCCTCACTCGAGAAAACTAAATATTTACTTAAATTAATATTTCCATTTCTTCGCTCTGTTGTCAATACAAAACTTGACGTTGAATTTTTTCATCCAACGCGCAATACCTCCAAAATTCTGAAACCTCCAAAAGGTGGAAAATGAGAAACGGAACGGTATCTTAACACTAGATTCTTAGGTTCGTTCTCTTGTCTGGTAATTAAAATATAATTCTGTTAATAAATGAGTTGCCGTTCATTACGTTTGTGTATATTATAAAACTTAAAATCCCATTATCTTGTGAAGCTGTTTTTACTTGTGTGTAAGATGACGTCATACAACACGAGATGTCCCTGTCGCATTGAACTGCCAGTTTCTTGCTGACGGATAGAAGATAATACTTGAACATGGTGACGTTTATGACGGTGCGACAATACTACTGTAGAGTTAGTGTTTAAATTCTATATCGTTGATATCTACGTATATATACTCCATAATTTTTTGCTTCAAGCTGTATCCTACATATAGCAAAGAGAACCTGAGAACCTAGTGGTAGGACGCTTACGTTCTCCACTGGGTACAAATACTAATAGGTGCCTACCTATATCATCATAGAACATTAAATATGATTTAGACAAATACTGCCTAGTAAGTGACGATCACAGCCGTCACGTCGAGGCTGGCGTCACGTCCAAGTGAACACTTTGTAAAATATTATCAATGATCTTAAATTGTAGATTTATCTGGTTCAATTTGTTTCGTCAATGATGTATATAGAAGTCGTTACAAGTTAAAGGTAACAGAGGAGTATCTCCGTATCGTGAGGGCCTTATCTCGCCAAAGTTAATGCGAGGCGTGTGCACTGTGCACTGTGCTGTGTGCTGTGCGTGCGCAATTAATGCCAACTTACTGGTATATGCAGTGATAACATCGCGGCGGACTATCTGCACGCTGCACGCTGCACGCTGCACGCTGCACGCTGCACGTGCACACGCAACAGTGTGTACCTACTTCTACCGCGTGAACGAGAGACACCTTGATGAAGCTGTGAACAGCTGGCATTTCATTTTATACACATATTTTTAAATAATAATATCTAATGTGTTATTAGACAAATGCTGGCTGCGCTCCATTCTTCATTGTATATGCAACTTCATAGAGACAGTGCGCGCTGTCTGTGTCCGCTGTGAAACTTGCAATGTCGTCTGTTTGACCACGCTGACATTCATTGTCCAATATGCAGTCTCTACAAGTGATCGAAATGCTACGATATATGAACAATAAAAAAAACATAACGTCAAAAGTAATTAAAACAAACAGTTTCTATATTAATAAAAGGAGTCGGACATGTCCGCTCGCATCTTGTATCTAAACGATCGTATAATTTAATCTTCCTACTTAGAGAGCTTATTATTTTTCCTTAATAAAAAACATCGATCATTGAATGCGTCATTTGTCGGAACATTCCGGAGTCGTAATAAGTTATTAAGAAAACGAACAAAGATCACTTTGTGAAGGAGCGACGCACAACCTGTTCCTCTGCGCCGACGAGACTTCTATTAATTAAATATTATCCTCTTACCTGCACCTCTTATTGGGAACATCGTTCATTTATATCATAATATTACATCATCTTTGAAAATAGTTAAGAGACTGACTGTACACACGATGGTGGCGAATTCGAGTCATATAAGACAAAATATTTAGATGTAATCTTTTACATTTTCGTATTCTTAAATAATGGCGGAAAGTAGAGAAAGAAGCGTCTCTCTGAATTAGAGACTGCTCATTAACCACGCACAGCTCCAGGAGTAGCCCCCGGGAGTAGTGTCACGTCGCACCAACACGAGAGTGCAATAGTAAGCGTCTATACTCGTATAATAAAAACTTAACTGTCGTCGTGAAGCAGGTCGCCGAGCGACGGACGCACATACTCGTATATATATATAACAAGAGACATCTAATTATACGGAGATAAATCAAACAGCAAAACGAGTTCAAACGCGGTACTGAAATGAAACAAAGAGTAGTTTTTGGAGTCCGGAGCGAGTCGGACCCGGGCAGGAGGAGAGCTGCCTGGCGCTCTACATGCCACAATTCCTTGGAAATATAATACAATAATATTTTTTTGCTTATAAATATCTTATTATGTACATATTTAGAAATATATAAACCAAAAATTTACTATTACTGTCTTTAATAAAAATCACAATATTTATTCAAGATGGAGCCGAGTCCTTGTGTTTTCCATACATAACTAATATTTTATGAAATCATAAAATGTTTATTCCGGAAACGTTAAGCAGAATATTGTTAATTATTACGATTGATTAAAAATCAACTGCTAGATGCCTACGCGAGAGGCGCGGGGCGCGGCACCTGCGCCGCAGGGCGTCGACCCTCGCCCTTCCTCGCGCCCTCTCCCAACCGGCCCCCCTACTGCCTCCGCTCCCGTCCTCCCCTCACACTTCCCTCTCAGCATCCTCGCGCGCCCTCACGCGATGCAGGAGCCTTACTAAGTATATAATTACGTCCGACATACATTCATTTCTCTATATAAGCACTATACTCGTACATACATTGTATAATATTTTAATTAAGTTAAGGGACATATCATATAAGTAGAGCATGGGTGTGTCGACGACGACGGGTCACCGCGACATGATACTCGCACTGCGCAGCGGGGAGGTCACTGCAGGAGCCCGGGGGAGGGCGGGCCAGGGGGACGGGGCGAGTCGCTCGTAAACGCTCACATTTAATTTGTTCCCTTCAACCGAACCGACAGGGCTGAATCTAGCCGCTCGACCGTGAAATACCTCGTACCTCGTACCTCGTACCTCATACCTCGTACCTCATACCTAGAATTGCTTCGTTTTGCACCATTTTTGTTCACAACGTATGTTTACTGAAGTTCAATGTACAAGAACATCGCAGCGTTCGTAGCTGTGCTCACACGACGAGCTCGTCGCATGCCATTATATAGTTACATGATAAGACTTTTTGTAACAAATCGATTAACAGTTTGTTTACGAAGTTCTTACAATTCTCTTTATTTCGACCAGCTTATCGCCGTATCCCGCATATAGCAGGTCAACTTGCGACAAACTGTTTACTGAGCTGAGGCAGCAGGTGGAACGGAGTCTGGGAAGTCGCAGCACGTACACGAACGTTGGGAGCACAAAAACAGGCTTTGTGTCCGTAATAACACCTCCGTCCACCCCGAGAGCGCCGGATTCCCGCATTCTACTATCATCAATTCAATTAGAGTCCACAATAGAGCGGCCAGGAGGTACGAGGCAGGAGGTAAGAGGTAAGAGGCAAGAGGCATGCTTTGTGTTCCACTTTGTTTGTCTATTGTAGCTCAGTTGCTACAAAGAGACGGTGAAATGAAATCATGTTTTTATTGGTTTATTTTTGTTTGTAATTTAATTTAGAAATATCTAATTGAAAACTGTTGTGTGCGTGGCGACTGTTCGCATTATCTACATGTTTTAGTAAGAGTTCATTAGATTTGATTTATCAACTTCACGCTGTATCCCGCACACAGCAGGGTACGCAGAGGAGACCTAGTGTTAAGACACTCCGTTGCCTACTTTCCTCCGAATTCTAGGAGCATTGCGTGTTGAGTATTTAAATAAATATTTCATTTTCTCGAGCGGGAACCGAACCCACGACCTGTCACGTTTACAGTCACATTTGTGCCCTTGCGCCNTACCTCGTACCTCATACCTAGAATTGCTTCGTTTTGCACCATTTTTGTTCACAACGTATGTTTACTGAAGTTCAATGTACAAGAACATCGCAGCGTTCGTAGCTGTGCTCACACGACGAGCTCGTCGCATGCCATTATATAGTTACATGATAAGACTTTTTGTAACAAATCGATTAACAGTTTGTTTACGAAGTTCTTAGAATTCTCTTTATTTCGACCAGCTTCCCGCCGTATCCCGCATATAGCAGGTCTACTTGGCGCGTGCCCCTGCGCCTCGACCTCAGTAATAGTGTGTAAAGACATTACTATAAATATTAGTATCTCGACAAACTGCTTACTGAGCTGAGGCAGCAGGTGGAACTGAGTCTGGGAAGTCGCAGCACGTACACGAACGTTGGGAGCACAAAAACAGGCTTTGTGTCCGTAATAACACCTCCGTCTACCCCGAGAGCGCCGGATTCCCGCATTCTACTATCATCAATTCAATTAGAGGCCACAATAGAGCGGCCAGGAGGTACGAGGCAGGAGGTAAGAGGCAAGAGGCATGCTTTGTGTTCCACTTTGTTTGTCTATTGTAGCTCAGTTGCTACAAAAAGACGGTGAAATGAAATCATGTTTTTGTTGGTTTATTTTTGTTTGTAATTTAATTTAGAAATATCTAATTGAAAACTGTTGTGTGCGTGGCGACTGTTCGCATTATCTACATGTTGTGTATCCCGCACAGAGCAGGGTACGCAGAGGAGACCTAGTGTTAAGACACTCCGTTGCCTACTTTCCTCCGAATTCTAGAAGCATTGCGTGTTGAGTATTTAAATAAATATTTCATTTTCTCGAGCGGGAACCGAACCCACCACCTGTCACGTTTACAGTCACATTTGTGCCCTTGCGCCTCGACTTGCCCCCACAGCTTCTGCCAGTAAGCCCGGCGATTGTGAGTTTATCAGGTGTTGACGGAACTGAACGCTGCATGTTGAGTTCAACCACTCAACATGCAATATTTTGAAAATTGGGCGAAAAATACAACAACTTTGTCACAAAAACAGAAATAATATGCCTTATACGTGAGATAATACTTCAAGTTTCATTTAAGCTTATAGAGCTGTCTTCTGGTTAACAAATATCTATAATATACCAAGGAAGCGACGAGGAGCCGCTTTCACGTTATGTTACACCTAACATTATGATACTAATTCAAATCGATATAAATCTGTATCGATCCAACATCCCGCGATTCTCTGAATTCATTACCGAGTCGAGTCGATGCGGAGATAAGCCGAGCTCGGGGCTGGGACGTCTGTCCTCGTGGTGATGCGTGTCGACTGGCACCGCTGCCACCTGGACGTAGCTAAATACTATTGGCGAGAGGAACACCACACTGTTGCGATAGGAAACATATTTTCAGGACAACATTTCTGTTTTTAAGTTTATGATATAGCTATGTAAAGTGAACGGAACAGTCCACTTCCCTGCTTTAGTCGCATGGTCATTACTTATTGTTATAACTTTTCGCATGAAACTCTCTATAAATACCACTTAAAGTCGGTATTTAGGTACAACTGTTGAGGTTGTGACAAACAGTTACAATGACTGTCACGGTGTCCCGCGGTGTCCCGCGTGGCAGGGGAGAGACATGTCCCAATAAGAATATGTATATAATATTTTTCTATAAATGTTTACATTGTAATATAGTCATATAGTTGTTCGTGGTGGTCCTACTGCCTCCTGATATAGATCAGCCGGAGTCTCCTTCGCCTGCGATTACAAATTATTTATTGAAACAGAATATTGTCAACTTTCGACAATCGCGATAATAAACTAAATACAGTATTCGTAGCTACGAGTATGTATGTTGATATCGGTAGTACACACTTGCAGGTATATACTCGTAGCTCACAGTCGCAATGCAGGGGAACAAAGTGTCAAGGCAGGCGGCATGGTGTCGAGTTCCGCCACTCAACACCCAACCTTTGGAACCTACCCTGCTGATACAGCATGACACACACACACACACTGTATACAGAACAGATGGCAAAGGTGTTGCTTTTGGAAGATATCAGTCAGCAGATGAGTTGAATACTGGATCCGTATATAGATATGTTGGTTGCGGATCCATGCCCGAGGGTGGAGTGTGCGCGAATATGTATTCAATATCGGAAAGAGTCACTGCGGTGAGTAACACAACACGGACGTCGACGGCAAGTCTGATTGCGACAGAGGACAGTCCGGGAAGGAGGGCCGATGCTATCGCGGCCGACTCCATTAGCCCTCTCCGGCTGCGACGTCCGCGGAGATACTATCTTATCTCGATCGCGCCGTATTAAAATGTAAATGAACGGGGCTATTGGTGTTGCGCTAGTTGTTAAATAATACGAGTACGCCGCCGCCGTACGAGGAAACGTCCACTGTAACCATTTACAAATTGTGTTTGATTCATTATTTATATTAGTACTAAATTAAGTATTTTATTTTAATTAATATAATCTATTTTGAATACCCAGAGGTACAGATGCAGTAGTGCAAACAATATGGAGACTTGTGCCGTCCAGTAACGTAACGTCACGTCAAACTTTATTCTGCTGTCGTCGTGCACCAATGCGCCACTACACCATGTAAGCTTGGATTGGATTTGATTAAATTATTTATTTGAATTGCAAACTTATAAATAAATAATTCGAGCCTATAGGTGCATATAAAGAAAAAACACTCAAAAATAACGTTGAGATAAAAAGTAAAGTAATGAAAATATTCTATATTTTTTAAAAATTCCAAAGCACATTTGTATACTTTATATTAAAGCTGCGTTTTAGATAGGACGAGACGACGATACGTCGAGCGAGTCATCATAAGTGTAATTAAGTGTGCGTAAACACCGTGTACCGCGTCCGTCACGCGTCACGCCGCGCACTCGGGCGCACTCGCGCAGGTAAACGCCGCGCGCGCGTCCCGGACACGCTCGTATCCATTACAGGGAATTAACATGTATTGAGTGTTGGTATGATATGGGAATGGATGGAATTAAAATATGTCAGTGAGCTTAGGCTATTCTAGTTGACTTAGGCTTGTAGAAGTATGATGAAATAAAGAATATTTAACTTGACATTTTATTATAATAAGTTTTCAGTTGTTGCCTGTGTTATTTATTAAAATAAATGTTCCGCTGGATTAGGTGGCACGGTGGGCTTAATCAGGTTTCATAGTCGAGTACCTCGCTGTGGCCGGGAGCCGCTTCGGCGCGGCGTGTTCGCACGTCGTCACTCCGCTCGTCCCGGCGCGCCGTGACGCTGCCGGCCTCGCTATTATACGTTTCCAGGACTCGTAAAACAATCGTACACAATTAGCCACGCTTACCTTTTAAAAAAAGTTACAAGCTATAAAGCTTCGACACTATTTTTTGACAGAAAAAGATACAACCTGAAACATGCTAAAATTTTATAGCCATTTTATATACCAGCTTTGATGTTGGAATATAAAACTACAGCACGTTTTATACAGAATATTACATGTCGCTATTAGATACCGCTCTTGCAAGGATTAATGATCGTGTATACATATTACATATATTGCCGAATCTCTGTTGGCGCCTTTTTGCCCAAACAGCGACACATAAATCTTGGGAACCTTGTGTCAGGAGGTCGATAAAAACGTCCGACCGAAGCGGTGGGAGGGGAGGGAGGGAAGGACGGAGCGGCGAGACTCCGAAGAGCTCATTAAAATACCTAAATCGAACCCTGCAGGACGACGCGATGGCGACAACTCGTGAGAATCGTGGACTAATTAAGCGAAAATAAGAGACTGCTTGATAAACTGTAAGAGCGTGTAGTCGCGAGCACCAGCTGCGCGAGTATCGGTGGCGGAGTGCCGGAGACGGCCGGGGCTCCTCAGTGCTCCTCCTCGCATCTAGATACACCGCCCCTGCCTCGCTGCCTCTGTTTCGGAGAATTAATTAAATAAATAATTTGACCGTCTCTTATATATTTTCATAATCTGTTCTAAAGAATATAATGAATATAATAATAAGAAATTATATTTTTTTGGTTAACATTTTTGGGTTACATCTGCTATAGTGTGTGTTCATCCTACGTAAACAAGATATCGATCCGATAATGAAATGATCAGTGGCGACGGCGTCGGTCGGTCGTCGGCGCAGGACGGAGATGAGGGACGGAGATGGAGGACGGCGGTGGAGGACGAGGAGGACGGTGGAGGACGGGGGCCGGAGAGGCCGTCGGTAGCAATTAGTTAATCAAGTTCCGATTAATGAGTGCGTACGCGTCGTTCATTAGGCTAATAACATTATTATAATGATCAGAGACGCCTCTCGCTGCGACCGAGTGAACTGTTGCTCGTTGCTCGTTTATTGGGGTACCTGCGAGCTTTTACGATCGTTCAGTGACATTCCTTTGATGTCGGCGCGCTTCACAAGAAAGCGGAAATTGATCAATACTTTATGGTCAGAATTAAATATTAAATATCATAATGTATTATCCAATCCATTGCAGCGCGATGGTCGTGGGCTCGACCTCCCCTCTGGGTAATAAGTTATTTTCATTTGTCCTATTTGATAATACGACTTGCAGCATTGAAATGCCGGCGAAGAAAAAAAACAAAATGCAATAACTTGAATTTAAACGAGAAAAAAAGAGTGTTGACACTCTATTCTCTCTGCCAACCCTGCTGTGTACTGTTTTTACAGTATTTTGAGAACTACGTATATATAGTTATTACGATGCCGTTGCGACAAGTGGTTACTCTAGGTTTTGGAGTATTCGACTCATATTCCTGTATCTTGAAAACCTATTAGAAAAAAAATTTCATTGTACACACTAAGCGATGGTTGTGTGTTCGTCCCCACTAGAGAAAATGAAACATTTATTTAAATTTATATTTTCATTTCTTCACTCTGTTGTCCGCCACTCAACACGCAGTGCCTCCAGAATTCGGTAGAAAATGAGGAACAGAATGTTTTAACACTAGGTTCCCTCTACCTACATTCATTCAGCAAAATCGCGTAGTGGAACTCGTTTCTCTTTATACTTTTGTTAATTAGAATTAACAAACCCGTTATATAACTAATGTAGGTACCATCTGAATACAATCACTATAAATATAAATTGTTTATCTCGAGACGCATGTTCATATACACTTAGTTTTACAAAGAAAAGACTTGTGAGAGAGATGTAGCAGAGAACATAATACAAAGCTGGAAAGAAATGAGACCTGTAGTGTAACTGCGGCCACACAGAGGCCGCGGGGAGGCGACGGAAGCCGCTATCGTACGGATGCGCGCGCGCCGATACTAACGCCAACATTATCTACATATTACATTAATTAATACTACACCATACAATTATTCAAAGACAAAGTTATTTAATTATTACAGATTCATGTCGTACGTAGTTTGAACAACTATTCTGTATGTCCTTATTGTACTCATTGTATTTTAGAAAGCTGCTTATGTTTTAATGGAAGTGGTATATTAGGGAAGTAAGTTTAGTAGAGATGACAGATACTAAATGGACAGGGTTAATGGTGCATTGATGAGACGTCGAAACGTCACAATGCAGTGTTGGTACTACATCGAATGAATGAATGAATGATGGAAGAACGGCAAAAAAGATTTATGATGGAAAAGTAAGCGGTAAGACAGGTAGGGGGAGACCTCGGTTGACCTTCGAAAACACAGCATCAAAGATACTGGATGAAGGACCTCCCGGAGGGCATGTATGAAGAGGTTGATGACAGTGGACGAGGCGAAAGAAGTATGTAGAGTCCGTATCGTTTGGCGCTCCGTTCTCTCTACCCCGCTAGGGATACAGCGAGAAGCTATGTATGTATGTATGTATGTATGTAGGTACTTATGTTTTAGATTGTATTGTTATACTATTAAGGCACCGATGCGGCTAATACTATAAACAAATTTACCAAAGCCAAATGACAAAGACTTATAAATTTTTAGAAGATTTTTATCATAAAATGTTATGTGTCTCTTACTTAAAAACGTCGACGTCAATTAAACATCTCTAAAACTGGCATTATTTTGATTACATCTCGCCTATACTCGTAAGCGGAGGCGGTTGACGCAAAAACTCGCTCAGTTTATGAATACAGGTTCAATTAAGAAGAGTAATAATGAGGTGGATGAACTAATCCTTGTTTTTGGGAACTGACCTCCCTCCCTCCACCTCACTCCCGCGACCTGCCTCCCGCTCCCGCCTCCTGCCGCCGTCCACGTTATGTAATTATGTTCCATCGCAACTGTTGTTTTGGAGGTCTCGGCTCTTGAGAACTAAACGGTTACCGATTACGTGCACTGTATCATTTAATAAAGTGTTCTGCAATTTATTCAAATTACATACATTTCTTTTCTTCTCAAACATTAGTTACGCACAAAATGTTATTTAAAGTATTATACACTCTGACTACCCCGCTAGGGATAAAGCGTGAGGTAAGAAAGCAGCAACTGAGTGCTAATCTATACCAATATTGATGCTTAAGTAAACATCACAAGCGTGTTTCGTAGTCTGATCGTGAGAATCCTAGCACCTGGCGAGTGACAGGTTGCCACTTCCGGCTCTCGGAGCGGAGTACTGTTAGTAGCTCCACGCGCGAGGATGTCGACGATTGTCGTCTTCTCGATAAGTCTAGTATCAATAGTGGCAACTGTAGTGATGCTTTAGAATGCTCAATCATTGCTTGTGAGTATCTGGAGTTCCATTACTTGTACAATTTTCTACAAAACAACCATACCTACAAGACGCTACATTATGTTACGCAAACTTTTACATCTGCATCTGATCTGATCTGATCTGAGGTTCCTTCACTGCAGCACTAAAGTAAATCTATCCAAATTATTAATTTGTGGTAATGATTGAAAATGTTAAGCATTTAGACAATACACAAAAAATAATAGGGAAAAATTGTATTAGTTTTTTTAAAAAGTGTTGTAACTAAATATTGTAAATTAGAGTACTGCATGGTTGGCTGCGGTTGTGTTATCTCAGCACGCGCCACTGTGTCAGTGTGCTAACTGTTATCGGCGTCACTGTGCGCTATCAGCACCGCCCCCGCACCAGTTATGTCACTTGACGCCTAATTAAATGATTTATGAATTGCGCTAACTCGGGATTACCATGTTGCGCATTTAGAGGGAAAAAGTAGATTTTAGCTATAAATATACTTTGTTAATGTATCTTTAATCTTTATACTTATAATAAAACAGTACAAATATTTTGTCTGTATATTTAGTATTTTTGACTGAAATGGGTAGAGGGGCACTTACAAAGAATTATAGAAAGCAAAATATATTTTTTTTAATTTCTTGTCTGTATGTATGTATGTATGGTCACGCTAATCTCTGAGAGCACTGAACCGATTTACTTCAAACTTTCACCAATTGTTTGTTTTAGCTTAACTTAACATTTAAAGTTTGTTTTATCAAAATCGGTTCATTAAAAAAAAGTTATCGGTATTTGTATGAACTCAAGGCACGAGTTTGCCTGCAAAATATATAGCAATCCATATCTATACTTATAATAAATTTGTATTTGTTAGTGATAAATCTATATTTTTAACCAACTTTCAAAACAAGGAGGAGGATCTTAATTAAATATTTTCGATTCGATCGATATTCGTTTCGTTATTTTGGCTTCGATTTAGATATTGGATTATTCGATTCCATTTGGGTAATTGGTGTAATATGCAATCATTACAGTTATTTTACAAGCAATATAATAAATCCTTACCCAAATCAATACTTTAACACGTAAGGTTGCTTCTGAGCGAGTAAGGTAAATTATTCATTGACATTTGACACATTTGTCAGTCAACTCTGTTAACTAAATGAATAATCATGTACCATAAATTAAGAACTGAACTGTACTGAATAATCATGTAGTTCAAGCGGGCGAAGCCGCGGGGGCGGGGGGCGCTAGTATTATTATATATTTTTAATTAATGAGTATCAGATTTCTTTCATTCACTGTATATGAAAAAAATGTATGACTTCTTTTTATAAAATGTATAAAAAATTGGACCTAGCGGGATTTGAACCTCCGTCTTTTAGAAACTGTAACCTTGCGACAAAAATCTTATACGGTCTTATTTACTTTGTTGCTAGCATCTCTGCACTCTGTAGGGAGTTTTGACAAGCATTTATAAGAAGTTTGACGAAGTGACAGCACTTGGACGGTTTCGTATAGGCACATAGAAATCTTGTTTGTTTTTAAGTATTTTTGTTTTCTAAGTGTGATGTTAAATATTATATATATATATATATAATGTTAGGAATCAGTCTATATGTTTCTAACGTATTTAGAAAGAGATTCTACGTAATTCACACTAGTTTCCTTCCAATCAGAGCCATTACCTACAAGCACCTGCCCCGTTTTTTGTTGATCTCTTTCTTCCTGCTCGCCCTGCTTGGGGAGCATGGGGAACGGCATCAGGGCGTGGCCCTCTTTTCGTTGTATCTGGCACCTATCAAAATAGGTGCGTCATTTTGTGGCCCTGATGGCTTGGCAAATACGCCATTTCTCCGAAGGACTAGTAACTGGGAAGGGGGGCAGAGGGAAGATGAGCTGATGTCGTCGCCTCGGTGGTCAGCCCAGCCAGGTGAGACCCTCGGTTACCCGGGGGAGGTCGAGCTTAGGCGATCAGCGGCCGAGACGGCAGCTCAGGAATTCGATGTTGGATGAGGGGAAGGTCATCCCTGGGAAGTCTGCGCGCGTCTGGCGGTCTTAAATGCACCGGCGCGATGTCCTTTAGATGCAAGTGGTCTGATGCATCGGCGCAGCGGAGGGCGTTGGACGCGAGCCGGCCGATCTGCTTCTTCAGGCTCTTAATGTTGAAGTCGCGGTGAAGCGTTGCGTTTCTGACGAAATATGGGACCTGGGTGACTTGCCTCAGGGCGACGTTCGTCTACCCTCGTATACACGAGTACGCTAACAATACATATTATCCTTTTTATGTTTGGCTTTTATGTTTTCAAAATATAAAATTACTAGCGGACGCGCGCAGCTTCGCCTGCTTATTTGCACCCTTAGGGGTGAATTCTAATAAACCATGAAACACGTGTTCAATGAAATATTTTTAAGAGTCAAAGTTTCAAATTTTATAAAAAGCGATTAATTAAATATTTTATAAAAAGTTTCAAATTTTATAAATTATTTTTTTTTATAAAATTTAAAGATATTTCCATACTAACTTTCAACTCCGTATTTGCACCCCTAGGGGATGAATTAAAATGAACCACGAAACATGCATTCAATGAAATATTTTTAAGTCTAAATTTCAAATTTTATAAAAATCGGTGGCGATTTAAACATTTTTCCATACAAAGTTTCAATCCCTTATTGGCACCCTTAGGGGATAAATTCTACCGTGAAACACGTGTTCAATTAAATATCTTTAAGAATCTGAATTAACAATTTTATAAAAATCGGTGCCGATTTAAATTTTTTCCATACTAACTTTTAACCCCTATTTCACCCCTTTAGGGTAAAAATTTTTC
>JAKRZM010000812.1:0-14757 GCA_036379175.1 Heliconius cydno galanthus | reverse complement strand
AGACACATATATAATAATAAATTAAAACCAAATAATTGGTTATACGTAGGTTAGCATTTATTCATGAAAGCACCAGGCTTCTACAATTTATAACACGGATTGCGTTCTTCGTATAAATACTTGTCACAGGAGACATTAAGGCATATCCTGGTCATATATCCCTACTGTCCAAGGTGGTGTGCAAAAAGTTTAAATTTATTTGTTTTATATTTATTTTTATATAGATGGGATATCTAGACGTAGTAGTCCCGCCTGATTTTATCACTGAGGAGACGTCAGGTGATGTGATGGTGCCTGAAGGAGGCACAGTGAGGCTGTCATGCCGCGCGCGGGGAACCCCCACACCTCGTGTCACGTGGCGAAGGGAGGATGGATCCGTTATAGTTCTTAGAGATCCAAACGGTGGTAAAAATAAAGGTATTGTTTTACACTATTTTCATATTTAGTAAAACCCATATCAAAAACATTAAAAAATAATTTCCTTTTACTTTCGCACCGTTCTACTTCTCTTTTAGAATGTATTAATAAAAACAATTAATAATCTTTTTTAAAATATTTTTTGTAAGTGGCCGCTTATGAAGATGAAGTTCTAACCTTGAATAAAATATCCCGCTCCGATATGGGAGCGTACTTGTGCATCGCCAGTAACGGAGTGCCGCCTTCAATAAGCAAGAGGATCGTGATTAAAGTACACTGTGAGTATGCGCAATACACGTAATGTAATCTATAAATAAATTTAAAAAATATTCTATCTTTGGTAACGAAGCAAAGCGCGGCGTTGAATTCCACCACTCAACATATATGAATTTGATGGAAAGTGTGGAATGAAAGTGTCTTATTGGGAACGGACCGTCTGAATACTGTTTCAAGATTCCTGTGTGTGAAGCTAAAAATAAAGTTATCAATTAGATAGTGTTTTGTGACTTATCCAAAGCCTTTGATTGCGTAGACNCATAGTGAGCAATATGGTTTCACCAAAGGCAAGTCCACTACGGATGCGGGTGCCGCACTCCTAAAGCACATTTATGACGCGTGGGAGAGGTCACAAAATGCAATTGGAGTGTTTTGTGACTTATCCAAAGCCTTTGATTGCGTAGACCATGTAACTCTCTTATTAAAATTAAAACATTATGGTATACAGGATACTGCCCTTGACCTTGCGGGACGTATAGGATATGCGTAAATACTAATAGCGCGGAACGAAATCAGGCGTGCGGTTGCCCCGAGTCGTGAAGAAAGCACACTAAATTAGCAGCCCGGCGAGCGAGCTCCCGACGGCGCGGCGGCGCGGCCGCCGGTCGGGGCGATAACCGGTTCCGCAAGAACAAAAGATCAGCTGTCGCTTGTACGATCAAGCGGGAGCCGTATTGCTTGCTAGGCACGCGCACCCGGATTTCGCCCGCATATACAAAATTATTAAATAAAAAATAAATAAAGCGTGTGGAGAACGATCGCCACACTACACCCCCCCTGAGACCGAAGCTCGCTAAGGTCGATAGTAGTCCGGGAAGCGAACTACTCTACCGGATCGCGTCTTCTTCTCCCTGTTGTTATCAGGTGGTGATGATTCTGGGCTTGCTTTGATGCCGTCTCGTCTACGGGAGGTAATACAGAACTTCCTTGATTCCTCTACAGAGCTGTCTGCGGCTATATAGGCAGGTTTGACCCGATCGATGGACACTGTGACGTCTCTGTCTCGCAAAGCCAGCCTGATTGTCTTCGCTGAGCGTTCCAACACCTTGTAGGGGCCTGTATATGGAGGCTCGAGCGACCGTCTAACAGCATCTTGACGAAGGAAAACGTACTTTGCTGTTTCCAGGTCCTTCGGAATATAAAAGGTCCTCGTTTCGTGACTGCTGGCAGGTTTTGGAGTAAGTCTAGCTATATGAACCCGTAGACGTGCTGCGAAATCCGTAGCATCGTGGTCGGCTTCGGAAGTGGGGACGAAAAATTCACCCGGAAGGCGAAGGGGTTCTCCGTAGACGAGCTCTGCCGCCGACGCCTTTACGTCGTCTTTCCAGGCGCTGCGGATACCCAGCAGCACCAGGGGTAGAACCTCTGTCCAGGATGAAGTGGAGTGGCACATTATGGCCGCCTTCATTTGACGATGGAGACGTTCCACCATGCCATTGCAGGCAGGATGGTAGGCTGTAGTGGGGCGGTGCTGCACACCCAGCACCGCTGCCAGGGTGCGAAAGAGCTCGCACTCGAACTGGCGGCCCCTATCTGTCGTTATCTTCTGGGGGCACCCGAATCGAGAGACCCAGCCAGCGACGAAAGCGCGGGCACAGGTCTCGGCAGTGATGTCAGCAAGTGGATACGCCTCAGGCCATCGCGTATATCTATCAACGACCGTGAGGCAGTACCTGTAACCAGAAGAATAGGGTAACGGGCCAACCAGGTCCAGGTGGATATGGGAAAATCTTTGAGATGGAACAGGGAAATAAGAAGGTGGAGAATGAGTATGACGAGAGATTTTACTTCTCTGGCAGGCAGTGCATTCTCTCGTCCAGTTTTTGCAATCCTTTTTGACCCCATGCCACACAAAACGTTCTGTTACCAATTTGATTGTTGCCTTGACACCCGGGTGACTCAAACTATGCAGCGCAATAAATGCAGGTTTCCTAAACGGAGCCGTCAGGTAAGGCCGGGGATATTTGGAAACGTCGCATATAATGAAGGTTTGCAGAACTGGATCTTTGACCTTCTCCAGCTTCAACGCAGTCACCTTGTTCTCAAGAAGATCCTGCAGCTCTGGATCGTCCTCCTGAGATGGCCCTAGGTCTTCCAGGTTTATGGGTACTGCAGTACTCGTAGCTTCGATCCTTGAGAATGCGTCAGCCACCACGTTATCGTTCCCTTTTACATATCGGATATCTGTGGTGAATTGGGAAATATAATCTAGGTACCTGAACTGGCGGGGCGAACACTTCTCTTTATTATAGTCGAACACAAACGTCAGCGGCTTGTGGTCAGTGTAAACCACGAAGGGTCTGGCCTCTACCATATGCCTGAAATGCCTAATGGCCTCAAAAATGGCCAGCAGCTCGCGGTCATACGGACTGTATTTCTTTTGCGCTGCAGTCAGGCGTCTCGAAAAGAAAGCTAAAGGCTTCCAGGTGTTGCTTACCCGCTGCTGGAGCGCCGCGCCAATTGCATTGTCTGAAGCGTCAGTGTAAACTGCTAACTCGGCGTCAGATTCAGGGTGTGCTAACATGACAGCGTCCGCAAGGCTGGTCTTACACGCATCGAAAGCTTCTGACTGTTCCTGCGTGAGGGTAATGCTCTGTGATGGCTTTGTTTTTGGCCCTGCCAACAGACTGTTCAGTGGCGCCTGAACCCTAGCTGCTACCGGTACGAAACGGCGGTAAAAATTAAACATACCCAGAAATCGCCTCAGTTCTCTTACCGTTTTCGGGGTTGGAAACTCTTGAAGGGCTTGGACTTTATCTGGAAGCGGGTGGATGCCTTCTGCTGTAACCACATGTCCCAAAAAAGTGATAGTGTTTTTACCAAACTCACACTTACCGGTATTGATTAGTATACCGTATTCTGACAACCGCTGAAATAACTGCTGGAGATGATCTAGGTGCTCTGCCCTCGTCGTTGAATACACCAAGATGTCGTCGATGAACGCATAGCAAAAAGGTAGACCTCTCAGCACCTCATCTATGAATCGCTGAAAGGTCTGAGCAGCGTTTCGCAACCCGAACGTCATAAACGGAAATTCAAACAAACCGAACGGTGTTGCGATTGCCGTTTTGCATATATCCTCAGGATAAATCGGTATCTGATTATACGCCTTCACTAGGTCAATTTTTGTAAATATGGAACTACCTGCTAGTTGATGAGTAAAATCCTGAATGTGCCTGACGGGATATTTGTCGGGTATCGTCCGAGAATTTAGAGCGCGGTAGTCTCCGCATGGTCTCCATCCATTATCCTTCTTCGGTACCAGGTGCAGAGGTGACGACCATGGACTCTCCGAACGCCGCGCGGTTCCATTCGCCATCATATCCTCAAACTNACGATCAAGCGGGAGCCGTATTGCTCGCTAGGCGCGCGCACCCGGATTTCGCCCGCATATACAAAATTATTAAATAAAAAATAAATAAAGCGTGTGGAGAACGATCGCCACACTACACCCCCCCTGAGACCGAAGCTGGCTAAGGTCGATAGTAGTCCGGGAAACGAACTACTCTACCGGAACGCGTCTTCTTCTCCCTGTTGTTATCAGGTGGTGATGATTCTGGGCTTGCTCTGATGCCGTCTCGTCTATGGGAGGTAATACAGAACTTCCTTGATTCCTCTACAGAGCTGTCTGCGGCTATGTAGGCAGGTTTGACACGATCGATGGACACTGTGACGTCTCTGTCTCGCAAAGCCAGCCTGATTGTCTTCGCCGAGCGTTCCAACACCTTGTAGGGGCCTGTATATGGAGGCTCAAGCGACCGCCTAACAGCATCTTGGCGAAGGAAAACGTACTTTGCTGTTGCCAGGTCCTTCGGCATATAAAAGGTCCTCGTTTCGTGACTGCTGGCAGGTTTTGGAGTTAGTCTAGCCATACGAACCCGTAGACGTGCTGCGAAATCCGTAGCATCGTGGTCGGCTTCGGAAGTGGGGACAAAAAATTCACCAGGAAGGCGAAGGGGTTCTCCGTAGACGAGCTCTGCCGCCGACGCCTTTACGTCGTCTTTCCAGGCGCTGCGGATGCCCCGCAGCACCAGTGGTAGAACCTCTGTCCAGGATGAAGTGGAGTGGCACATTATAGCCGCCTTCATTTGACGATGGAGACGTTCCACCATGCCATTGCAGGCAGGATGGTAGGCTGTAGTGGGGCGGTGCTGCACACCCAGCACCGCTGCCAGGGTGCGAAAGAGCTGGTACTCGAACTGGCGGCCCCTGTCTGTCGTTATCTTCTGGGGGCACCCGAACCGAGAGACTCAGCCAGCAACGAAAGCGCGGGCACAGGTCTCGGCGGTGATGTCAGCAAGTGGATACGCCTCAGGCCATCGCGTATATCTATCAACGACCGTGAGGCAGTACCTGTAACCAGAAGAATAGGGTAACGGGCCAACCAAGTCCAGGTGGATATGGGAAAATCTTTGAGATGGAACAGGGAAATAAGAAAGTGGAGAATGGGTATGACGAGAGATTTTACTTCTCTGGCAGGCAGTGCATTCTTTCGTCCAGTTTTTGCAATCCTTTTTGACCCCATGCCATACAAAACGTTCTGTTACCAATTTGACTGTTGCCTTGACACCCGGGTGACTCAAACTATGCAGCGCAATAAATGCAGGTTTCCTAAACGGAGCCGTCAGGTAAGGCCGGGGATGTTTGGAGACGTCGCATATAATGAAGGTTTGCAGAACTGGATCTTTGACCTTCTCCAGCTTCAACGCAGTCACCTTGTTCTCAAGAAGATCCTGCAGCTCCGGATCGTCCTCCTGAGATCGCCCTAGGTCTTCCAGGTTTATGGGTACTACAGTACTCGTAGCTTCGATCCTCGAGAATGCGTCAGCCACCATGTTATCGTTCCCTTTTACATATCGGATATCTGTGGTGAATTGTGAAATATAATCTAGGTACCTGAACTGGCGGGGCGAACACTTCTCTTTATTATAGTCAAACACAAACGTCAGCGGCTTGTGGTCAGTGTAGACCACGAAGGGTCTGGCCTCTACCATATGCCTGAAATGCCTAATGGCTTCAAAAATGGCCAGCAGCTCGCGGTCATACGGACTGTATTTCTTTTGCGCTGCAGTCAGGCGTCTCGAAAAGAAAGCTAAAGGCTTCCAGGTGTTGCTTACCCGCTGCTGGAGCGCCGCGCCAATTGCATTGTCCGAAGCGTCAGTGTAAACCGCTAACTCGGCGTCAGATTCAGGGTGTGCTAACATGACGGCGTCCGCAAGGCTGGTCTTACACGCATCGAAAGCTTCTGACTATTCCTGCGTGAGGGTAATGCTCTGCGATGGCTTTGTTTTTGGCCCTACCAACAGACTGTTCAGTGGCGCCTGAACCCTAGCTGCTACCGGTACGAAACGGCGGTAAAAGTTAAACATACCCAGAAATCGCCTTAGTTCTCTTACCGTTTTCGGGGTTGGAAACTCTTGAAGGGCTTGGACTTTATCTGGAAGCGGGTGGATGCCTTCATCGGTACCAGGTGCAGAGGTGACGACCATGGACTCTCCGAACGCCGCGCGGTTCCATTCGCCATCATGTCCTCAAACTCCTTCAAGGCAATTTTTTGTCGGTCTGGTGGTAAACGGCGAGGGTGACAAGATACAGGTGGTCCAGACGTTGTCCTGATATAATGCACCGTGTCATGCTTCACCACCCGATGAGTACCTGCTGGCGTGGTAATTTGTGGGTACTTACGTAACAAGTTATGGTACTCACTGTCTCCGCAGACTGCCTTTACCGAAGCGATGTTGGCGGCAGCTTTTCCTGCTACTTTAGCTGATGTGGAGAGTGAAGTGAGACCGTCAAGCAGGCAGTGGTTTCGTAAATCCACCAGTAAATTATAAAATTTAAGAAAATCGGCACCTATAATTGGTTTCGATACCTCAGCTACCACAAATCTCCAGGTGTAGGCACGCCGCAGTCCGATGTCCAGCTGGAGGTGGATCCAACCGTAGGTAGGTATTAGCGAACCGTTGGCTGCGTATAGCGTATACTCTGTCTTTGCACGTGGTTGAGGGAGGGCAGACCGCGGATAGACACACAAATCTGAACCTGTATCAATCAAAAAAGACAGTTTAGTTACCCGATCGACGACAAAAAGGCGGCCTGGTTTCATATGGCAGTCGCTAGCCGCTACTTCCGGCTGCCGCTTGCATTTCCCGCCGACGAACCCGTGGTCTTGAACGTGCATGGCGGAATGCATTGAAAGGCGCGGTCACGGAACCGGGTATGGTACCAACACTGGCCGTTGCTACTGTGTGGCCTATGGCGTGACCTACTGCGATCTCGTCTACCTCTATCTCGTGAAAGCGAACGACCACGTACCTGCGATCGAAGTGAAGCTACCTCACATGCGAGTTCCTCGATCCGCCTCGCGAGGTCATCGATAGCGCTTCCAGTGCTTGTACTCGGCTGCACGCTAGCCACTACAGGAACGGGTGGTGCAATATCGTACACTCTATCTGCCAGTTCAGCTACATCCTTCAAGGTCGTATTCATTTGCGTCGCAATCACTGTCTGGATGTTAGTGGGTAGACGGCTCGCCCATATAGACCGTAGAAAACTCTCTGAAACAGCCCCGTCTGCAAGTTCTTCAAGGCATCGCAAATACTGAGACGGCTTCCGGTCACCTAATTCCTCTCTCGTCACTAACTGCTTGATCCGAGCATCTTGTGACTCCGACAGCCTCTTAATAAGCTCCATTTTAAGTTTTTGTTATTTATTATCAGCAGGTGGGTTAATTATGATATCTTTCACCTCGGCGGCGTACTGGTGTTCTAGTTGTGCGATGACATAATAGAATTTGGTACTATCCGATGTCACCCCGCTGATAAAAAATTGGCCTTCAACCTGGGCGAACCAGAGCGCAGGCTCTTTAGGCCAAAATGGCGGCATCTTTATGCCCACGCGGCACACGGACTCTTCCGGTTCGGGTTTACCGTCGCGTGGCATCTCTTCTGCCCTTCGCGTAACCTTCACACTTACTTCAAACGCGGGTCACCAATGAGGTTGCGTGTTCAGATCACGTCGGGGTCACCAATGAGGAATGTATAGAAAATACGTGAATACTAATAGCGCGGAACAAAATCAGACGTGCGGTTGCCCCGAGTCGTGAGGAAAGCACACTCAATTAGCAGCCCGGCGAGCGAGCACCCGACGGCGGCGCGGCCGCCGATCGGGGCGGTAACCGGTTCCGCGAGAACAAAAGATCAGCTGTCGCTTGAACGATCAAGCGGGAGCCGTATTGCTCGCTAGGCGCGCGCACCCGGATTTCGCCCGCATATACAAAATTATTAAATAAAAAATAAATAAAGCGTGTGGAGAACGATCGCCATTCTTTAGTCAGCCAAGAAATTTGGTCTTTTATACCTGGCTATGGTATACAAATGCCATGAGAATTATATTTTCAGTATGTCCGTGACTCAAGGACACTTAACTAAGTTTTCCCTCAAAAAAGTATTTAAACAAATAATTTGAGGAGGGGATGGAATCTACTAAATGTGTTACCAAAAATATTTTAGACATGTTTTT
Source organism: Heliconius cydno galanthus (assembly GCA_036379175.1). Taxonomy (NCBI): domain Eukaryota; kingdom Metazoa; phylum Arthropoda; class Insecta; order Lepidoptera; family Nymphalidae; genus Heliconius; species Heliconius cydno. Next base: position 6,543 of record JAKRZM010000812.1, on the reverse strand, counting down.
AGGTGGTGTATACCACATCTACATGACAATTTTGTTTAGAGAAAAAAGTGATGTTTTTTTGATTACTTATAATCGCCTTCTTAAGTCTTCTTTTCTTTATAACAATGCATAGTCCTAAATTAAAAATTTTCTTTTTCATGTAATTCTTTGACATTTTTTTGATATATCAGTGATGATAACATCTGATTAAGATAAAAAATAAATTTTGAGGAACAGTAACGGTTTAAAGATACTTAATCGAAATGCATCTGCTTTCAAGATTTAGTTACCTAATCTAGCGAAAGTGCTAAGTGTTGTTTACCGGGGATTCATTCAAAAATCAATTTAATATTCTAAAGATGGGTGTAAAGCTGCTGTTGTAGAACTCGGTGTTTCGGAATTATCCTTGCAACACTAATGCCTTTTTTTAACTTTATTATGCTTATGTTTTTTTTTTCTATTTCCTTTGTAAGCTATATGCTCATACTCTATAATTCTTGGGGGGATTCTGTTAGTTTGTATGTTGTCTTTCTGAAAATATTTATGGTTTCATTAAAGACTTGTATTTTTTATCTATCCTCAAGTTTGGAACATCATTTTTTTAAGTTGAAGATTACGGTCTGTTTTCTTACAACACAATCTCTTTCACGAAATTACCACTTCTTCCCTAAAAGTTTAATGCTACGAAAAAGGAGTTAATTTTTTGAAAAACTCTATCATCATCATCATCATCATCACTATATATAAAAGAATGTTTTTTTTAATTTTTTAACCCCTAAAATTTCAAAAAAATAAAAAAAGTTTCAAAAAAGTTAAAATTTTTATGTCTTAAAAACATTATCTATTGGCATTTTCTTATTTTATTATGAATTTTGACAATTTTAATGTATATTTTGGTCAAATGAGACGTCTTTTTGATAACTTTGGATTTTCAGTAAGTGTTTCGTATATAATAAGAACAGAACACCTAAATGTTAAAATAATCCAAAAAAGTAAGTTAAAGCTAATATAGTCATATCTTAACAAGTCCCGTTTCAAACGGGATAGCTTTGTTACCATCATCATCATCATCATCATCACTATATATAAAAGAATGTTTTTTTAATTGTCTAACCCCTTAAATCTGAAAAAAGAAAAAAAATATGTAAAACAATAAAGTGGTTATTGTGATTAAAAGACGTAAATGGGTTCACAGACGTTTCCGCCAAACGGACAGTTCCGCCAATACTATAAAAAAAAATTCGAAAAAAAATACCCCTTAAAATGAATTTTCAAAACGTAAAAATTTATTTCATAATAAAATCTTTGAAATTGTATAATCCACAAATCCTTTTTAAAATATTACAATGATTTTCATTCTTCATTTCCTGCAATAAGCTTTTTATTTTTTTCTTTTTGTCTTGTGATGTTAACTGTTTCTTGGTTACAATATTTGTTTTGTACAAAGACATTTCGTTTATGTGATCTCTATCACGTAAACACTTTAAAAGTTCTACTATACTAGGATGAGCGTGACTAATTTCCCTATTTAATGAGGAATTAAAACCTACTGCACCATTACTTGTAAACGGAATTTCAAATAATACTCTTGTGTAAAGGTCGTCATTTTTAAAAAAAATACTCAAATACCAATTCTTATAATAATAATAATTTAACAAATTCTTTACTCTTTCATATTCATAGGAAATTAGAATTGATTTTGCTAAATCTGTAAATACCTGCTTCCTATATTCGTCCTTAGTACAAAGCATAGTAAAACTTTAATTAAAAATTTAAAATTTTTGTCACTTCTATACATGTTTTCAAGTCCGAGGCTCTTAATCTTTCGATAAACTGCTTGTGAATAATGAAACACACAAAATCTACACTTACTTTTCGGAAATGAAGCCATTATAGCGTTCTCGATAGACAACTCAAAGTCTAAGATTATATTATCCATAGATATCAATCCGCCTGAAGATTTAAGAATACTGAAGGCAATTTCATAAGCACTTTGTTTTTTATCTGGTAATAAAAAGTAACAAAATGGAACAAATTTGCAGTCCTTTATATAGTAAATTACAAAAAGTTGGTAAAATGGCTTTGGACAAGTGTAAAAGGTCCCATCAACACCATAAGTACTTGATAACTTCGCATCATCTAAGTTTTTTATACTCCACATTGCGATTATACGTCCATCGATTAGCCTATTATCGGATTGGACAAACTTGTTCCCTGATTGATTAATAAGAAGTTCATCAGGTATATCATAATTATAAGAGAAATTATAATCATTGAACATANCCTTTATATAGTAAATTACAAAAAGTTGGTAAAATGGCTTTGGACAAGTGTAAAAGGTCCCATCAACAGCATAAGTACTTAATAACTTCGCATCATCGAAGTTTTTTATACTCCACATTGCGATTATACGTCCATCGATTAGCCTATTATCGTATTGGACAAACTTGTTCCCTGATCGATTAATAAGAAGTTCATCAAGTATATCATAATTATAAGAGAAATTATAATCATTTAACATATACTGCTGCCTCCTTATACTTCTCTTTAAGCTTTCAATTTTAGGAATTTGTTGTATCTCAGCATCATCAAGTATCGTAGATGCAGAGCAAATGATATCATTCGCTGTCTTTCTAGTACCGATGCTATCGGATAACACACTTTCTCGAAAAAACAAGAGTCTGAGTTCAGATAGTGTCATAGATTCATGATTACGATCTTTTTGTTCAAAAATATTTCCATTTCCAATTCTAATTTTAAGGAACCCAACACATGATTTAAAAAAAACAAGACCACTTAGTGTGAAACAAAGTCTCTCTTTTTTATAATATTTGTATCCTTGAAATACATAAAGTAATCTTTTCCTTTTAGACAGAATGTTTACAGGAGTCTCCCATTGTCTTGAAATTAATTCTTCACAGTCAAAATTCATTTTAAGGGGTATTTTTTTTCAAATTTTTTTTATAGTATTGGCGGAACTGTCCGTTTAGCGGAAACGTCCGTCCACGATTTTTTATGACTAAATATGTTTTTAAACCATTTTTACGGGTATTATGTCTTACTTTGATTAATTTTTGAACACTTTATAAATAAGTTTGTGGAATTAAAAGTACAGTAGATACACATACATAACTTGAACAGAACAAAAGATGAGGGTTTAGAATCTTTACACAGTCCCGTTTGAAACGGGATAGCTCTGCTAGTCATCATATTAATAAAAGGATTTCAAAATAATTTTTTAACCCCTATTCTAAGAAAAAAAAAAATGATCTTACCAATAAAATGGTTATTATTGACTAAAAGACTTTAGTGATTAAAATTTTTGGGGTTAATGTGGTATAACTATTCCACATTATGATAAAATTTTTACTAAAAATCTTATATAAATAAATTTTAATCTTCGGACCCCAAGACCAAAGAATGGAAAATAAATCGTTTAATAAAAAGGTTATTTTTGGGCATACAGGGACGAGCATCATAGAAGCATTTCTATGTTCTGGCCGTCTTCCTTCAAGAAATGCCACATTGAATTCAATGGCTAAGAAAAATGCCAATCGTACTTTAGAGGAGTATGTCACTTTTGATAAAAAAGTAAAGGGGACTGAGGTTGTCCTTAAAGAGAAAATACTTAAGATTAAGTCTATTAAGACTGATTGTACTTTGGAAGGATTAACGATGTTTGAAAAGCTTGGTGCAGCTAACTCGTGGACAGATGAACAGATGGGAGCAATTTTTTACTCTATAATTGACGATGATGCAGTTAAGGCAACACTGTGTGATAATAGTTATATAAAATTGAGAAGTGAATTGATAAGTATTGTGTATCCCACAAGTGAGTCTATGCTAAGTATTAAGCGCATGGATAATTTAAAGCAAGATTCTTTTAGAACTATCAAGGAATACTATGATGAAGCTGAAAGGCTTGTAAGAATTTACAGTGTATCTAGTAACCTTACTAAAAATGAATCTAATAGAAGATTGTATGAGATTTTTTGCAAGGGTCTAGCGAAATTTACTGCTATTGAAGTTTTGAAGCAGAATTTCAACTCTAGCAATTGTATTGAAATTTTAATTTTTTTAAAGCGAATTGAAGACGGTATTATAATTCAGGCTGGTTTAGAAAATCTTGATGTTCGAACAGATGAAGGAAAAAATTCAGTGAGCTATGTTAATCAAGACTCGACAAGCAATTCTAAGAAGTGGTGCAAGATTCACAAGGTGAAATCACACCGAATGGAGGACTGCATCTTGAACAAGAGCAGGTTAAATCAAAACAAGGATTATACAACAAATTCAGAGAAAACTAAAAATGCTAAGTCATTTTTGATTACGGAAACAAAATGTAATGTTCATGCTAATCTTGAAATTGAAGGATCTGTTATGGATACTCCTGTTACATTCACGTTGGATGATGGTTCTGATCACAATTATGTGTCAGAAGCTGGCTTGCTACAAATTAAAGCAGCTTCTCCAGGAACGTGAGGACAGTGAGGTGGAAATTACCANTTATTATAAGTTTATTTGAATAAAGAATATTTTGAATTTGAATTAAAATGAAGTCAGAAGAAGCAAAACCAATATCATTGGTATTTGCAAATGGTGAAGGAGAGCTGGTAAATAGAAAGATTCTCGAAACTGTTAAGATAAAAGGAAAAGAGTTTAGAGTGGAATTTTATGTCCTCAAAAATTTGCCCGTTAATTTTATTTTAGGGAAAGATTTCTTGTTTAATAATAATTGTAAGATGGATTATGAAGCGAGAGCGTTAACAATTGAAAAGGACTGCCATATTGAGTTAAAAAATTATGAAAAGACATTAGATGAACAAATTGAAGCAAGATTGTCTGAAAGTTTTAGTTTTTGTATTAAGGAAGGCAGTGAAGATCTAAATAAAACCTTTAAAACTTATTTTAAGAATAATAATAATTTCTCTTATATAAATGAGTTACCGGTATCTTTTAACGTTAAAAAAGGAATTCAAATAGTTCAATCGCGCGGATATTCTGTCCCAATTAAGTATCTTCAGGCTGCAAAAGACGAAATTAAAAGATTATTAAAAGAAAATATTATTCAAGAAAGTAATTCTCCATACACTAGCCCCGCGTTTTTCCTCAGAAAAAAGAATAATGATCTGAGATTAGTGGTAGATTACAAGAAGATAAATAATTATTTGGAAGATGACGCTTGGGTTTTACCAAATATTGAGGAATGTTTAATAGAGATGGGCAGTAACAAGGTGTTTAGTCAATTAGACCTGAAAAACGGGTTTAATCAGATAAGACTTACAGAGGAGTCTAAGCAATATACGTCTTTTACATTATTAGGAAATCAGTATGAGTATAATCGAATTCCTTTCGGAATGAAGCCTGGCCCAAAGATTTTCAAAAGACTAGTATCTAGAATCCTGAAGGACATACCAAATATCTTTGTTTATATCGATGACATTGTCATTTATTCAAATGACAAGAATGAACATGAAAAGATCTTAAAGCTTGTAATAGAAAGACTTTTTTCTAAAGGTGTAAAAATCAATTTTGAAAAGTCAAACTTCTGTTTAGAGGAATTGGATGTGTTGGGATATAAAATTAATTCCGATTCCGACCAAAATACTGGAAAACCCAGTAAAATCAAAAAAAGATGTTCAAAAGCTGATTGGAACCTTAAATTGGTATAGAAAATTTATACCTCGTTTATCTACAAGGATATGTAAAATAACTAATCTCTTAAGAAATTGCGTGAAAAAAATTTACTTAACATCAGATATGCATATGGAGTTGAAACTAATTGAAGAAGAAATTCGGAACAGTGTGAAACTTAGCTTTCCTGATTTTAGTAAAAAGTTTGTTCTTGAATGTGATGCATCTGACATTGGGATAGGGAGTGTTTTACGACAAGACGATAAAGTAATAGGATATTATTCGAAAAAGCTGAATGGATCTGAAGTTAATTACAGTATAGTTGAAAAAGAATATTTAGCAATTTTGTTATCATTTATTCATTTTGAGAAGGTTATTCAAGGACATTATACGAAAGTTTTAACGGATAGTAATAACTGTCTCTTTGATAGCAAAAAAGCTACATTTAAATCTGTGTGAGAGGGTAGTATGTGGTATTCTACATTATGATAAAATTTTTACTAAAAAATTTTATATAAATAAATTTTAATCTTCGGACCCAAGACCAAAGAATGGAAAATAAATCGTTTAATAAAAAGGTTATTTTTGGGCATACAGGGACAAGCATCAAAGAAGCATTTCTATGGTCTGGCCGTCTTCCTCCAAGAAATGCCACAGTTAAATATGTTTCTAAAGCATTTTTATGGGTACTATGTTTGAGTTTGATCAATTCTTAAACACTTTAGAAATAACTTGTGATTTTGTAAAATGAAATGTACGACAGCCACGCATACAAAATTTGTTTGAATAAAATAAAAAATAAGGGCATAAAATATTCACTTAGTCTTGTTTTAAACGGGATAGCTCTGCTATTTTTTATAATAAAAGGATTTCAAAACAATTTTTTAACCCCAGTTACATAAGCATAAGGATACATTCCGATGACGCCGC
>JAKRZM010000811.1:44714-69877 GCA_036379175.1 Heliconius cydno galanthus | reverse complement strand
TGTTTCATACGTTTATAATTTTTCTTTTTTATATGAATTTATATTTTAATTCATTTACCTTTTTATGCGTCAAGCACGAGTTGAATTACTACTGAGTATATATATATAAAGGGTTCCGTAATATTGCTGTAAATATAATGAAAAACGCAATGTCTTTAATTGTGGCGACACTTGGAAAACGAAATGTTGACATTAGATGAGTCAATTTTTCTAAATAATAAATATTTGTGATTCAATGACATACGTACCGATAATGGCAGGTTAGGGCTAACCTTAGGCCTGCGAGGCAGTTACTTTGATTACGATTATAACCTATAAACAACTACTTAGTAATAAATAATTCATCAAAAAAATATAACGCACACTAAAATTATGAATAAAAACAAAACATTATGAATGCTAAACTATAAACATAAAACTAAAATTTCAAATGTCGCGTGCTTATTACATATTCAAAAATATATTAACTTGGACTTAATTATAAAAGGCAAAAGCATTGTTATTTAGATTTCCTTCTACTCGTATAACAATATTTAAGCCCAAATGTAAGCAGGAGATTGTATCGCGACTTCCAATCTCTATAAACTAGCGTTAATTTTGATAAAACTAATAAGTTTGTAAGTTCTATTATTCCATAGTCATTATAAAGTAACTTGTATTGTGTAAATTAAAATATACGAGTACTACAGAAGTATACTGTAATGTAGGTAGTGTTGTCTTAATTTTTGAATATCCTCCCTCTGCCTTGCATCTCTCAGGGGTGGCAGAGGGAACCTGTTGTTAATCTACTCGGTAGGTACTCCACTTTCCATCCGATTTTCAAAATATTCCATGTTGATTAGTAGCTCAACGTCGCGTTTTAACTACCATAACTAGGAAATTGAAATAATTCATTCCCACGAGTGGGAATCGAACTCACAAACATTATTACACCACCTTATAATATAGTGTAATAGTAATAAGGCTAGTAAAATATTTTTGTTTTAGCTTCATGTATCCTGCACATGACAAGGCAGACGAGGGAACCTGGAAACATACTATTAAGACACAACGTTCTCATTAAGAGATTTCCGTTCTCCACTTTCTGCTGAATTCTGAAGAATTTTTGACATTGCGTGTTGAGTATCGGAGCTCAGCGCCATGCTTTGCCTCGTTACCAGAAAATTTAAAAAAAATCATTTGATCGAATTGGAATCCCCGAATGCACAACCACTTGCGTTTACCTTGCACCTTGTCGACTTGTGTCCCTATGCCACGACTGGCCTTAAATACTAAAAGTTACTTTTAAAATAGGATTCAAATCAAAAATCAATATATAATAGGCAAATTTTATACTTCCCTAAAGGTATTTCAATGTTAAGCTATCAGTAAATACATCTCCAATATACTCGTTCCTTTACCAGTCTTCATAAGTGCTTACGATATAAAGCATCTATCGGATATGGTTTAGCGCGACAGCAATTCCATTGTTATTCCTGTCGTGTCTGTATCGAATTGTCTCATTTCGGTCAATAAGCCACGGGTACGGGTGGCTTTCTCTGATCTTCTTAGTATATAACTTTAGATGTCCTATAATATATATATGTATGTATATTTATATTTATAGTCATTAAAACTATGTTACTTTTATGTTAGACATTTGACGGCTTAGATTTTTGGGAAAGGTTCGAGGTTCAATTAAGAATTTTTACAAACATGTGTGTATTTACAATTTATTTATTTATTTTTTTATATTTTACATTTTTTGCACAGTGATGATGTATGCATGTATATATATGAATTAATATAATATTATTTCAATTATAACATTATTTAGCGACTTTTACATGCTTATTAATAGTTTTATAATAAGAGTATATTACGCGCGGAAAATATTAACATAAAATTAAAAATATAACAAAAAAAATTGTAATATATTTTTAGTTCAATTAAAAAACTACTTTCGTTCGTTTCGCCGGCTTACAAGAAAGCCTTTGCAAAATATAATATTGATACAAAATATAAAGTATATATTAAGAACTTAACAAATTGACAATTTATAGCCAAATTCCTATTTGAAATATTTTTAAAATCCATACAAATATACTATGTAATCTATATGAATATTTAATTAGCTTATTGACAGTTGCGTCAAAATAATTATATCACATTGACAATCTAAACGTTAATATTTAATCAGTTCTGTTGAATCAGTTATGCAAAAGCAATTTCTTGTCGCAATATGACGCATTATACAAGTATTAAGATCCTTGTTCTATTTTGGTTTCAGGATATCCTTTATGTATGACAGTGTTAGCCAGAATCTGCAAAATATTCGATATAATTATGCATGTTATTGTTACAGTATTTGGAATAATATTATCATTTGAATATCTAATGAAGATTTTTAACTCATTCTAAATGCCTAGTTTCTAATAATGCATAATTTCGCTAACTTATTAAAGTATTTACATTCCTTTCTAAATAAATTATTACCTTAGAAAGTCGCTATACATCTTATGCGGTTATGTATAAAGAAAAGCAGAAAGGAACGATTATTTATATAGAGGTACGCCTTTATGTAAATAATCATTTTAAATTACCGTAGTAAATTACAATAAATTTTTTTTTTTTTTTTTATTTAAAAGACTGTTTTATATTCAATTATTCTTTAAATATAGGACTTGAATTCATAACAACGCTTCGCTAGTTCCTAACAATTGCTGTTGTTCAAGTGTTTCAGGTAAGCTCGAACGAGTTCACGCGGTCTTTTTCAATTTATATTTTATTATAAAAAAAATATATTTTAATAGAATCTTGAGAAATATATATGAAAATACCACATGGATTTTCAGAATCTTGATGTAATCTTTACAAACCAATCTACGAAAAGCTTAAGGCCTACTTAGAATATAAGAAGCTTAAAATTATTTCTTAAACATTCAGCAGCTTTATTCACACGTGTTTTGGATTTGTATTTAATATCTGCTCGCTTGAACTAGAAGAAGTTTATAATTAAATATGAGTTTTACAGTATAATATATAAAAAAATGTAATAAAATGAAATAATAATTTTAATATATTTAAAGTGTTATTCGACACTAAAGAAAGAAAAATACTTTTTTAGAATACGTATAAATATCCCGCTACGTTCAAATATTTAAGCGTTTTCTTCGACTGTAAACGTGACCGATGTGGATTCGATTCCCACTCAGAGAAATTAATTATTTAATATTTTTATTTGCTTATCCTGGTAACGAGGCAAAACGCGGCGTTGAGTTGCGTCACTAAACACGTAATTTATCGAGAATTCAGCGGAAAGTAGGGAACGAAATCTTTATAGGAACGGACGAATTGTAAAACTTTTTGTGGTTTGACTTTATATTTGGACTTTATAATTACACACGATAGGGGCGACTAACGCTAGTCGTTTTCAACTAGCATTTGGCGAAGAGCCCGAACATGATAGCTAAATTGTTTCATCATGAGTATAAAGATATTTTCGTGCCAAATTTTAACCCCTAAGTTTTTTACTGAAAAAATATTACGCTTTTCCTTACGTTTCCCATTTTTCGCTTAATTTTCGAGACATTGCGTGTTGAACGGCAGATTTGAAAAGAATCCATTGAATGAAAATAATTTAAATATAATCAACCTCTGAATGAAAATCGAACCAGCAACCATCTAGCAACGAATATATCTATTGTTCAGGTAAAAGTGTTTCCAAATCCTATGCATTGGATGCCTAAAACGGACAGCGGCTAATTGATTTGTAGAGCTTCCACACAGTTCCTGTTTTTTCTTTTTTTTTTGGTTTCGCTCAACCATCTGCTTCAACCGCGCTGCAGTGAACCATGAAATACGAATTTCTAACTCAATTTCCTTGTTCATCTGCATATTGTGCCTGAATTAGAAATATTTCACGCTACGCCGCTGAAAGCTCTATTACCTACTGAATACGTAAGTTAGCATAAAATTAAACTGGTTGTCTGTAAGGTTGGTTTACTAATAACGACATAAGAAAACGTTAATTGTAAATTGCATATTAAATGTATGCATTATTTGGATTTTGTATTAACTGGATTGAATTACTGAATTATCATTATTTTGTAAAACATATGACAAATGAACAATTGTTTGCACTTGCTAGTTCCAATATCTTTTGACTTAATTTAATTGTGCTATCTACAATTTATTTATAACATAATTATATACATGTGTGATATATGAGAGAGAGAGAGAGAGAGAGAGAGAGAGAGAGAGAGAGAGAGAGAGAGAGAGAGAGAGAGAGAGAGAGAGAGAGAGAAAGATAGAGAGAGAGATGCGTGAAAAGTCTAACGCTTAGCCGGATTGTGCCTCTCGCTCGCATGCTCGGCTCAGGTTTAATTTTCATTCTTAGTTCATTCATTAATTACTCTTATAATATACATATCTAACATATTTATAAGAATTTTGTTCGACAATATGAACTAAATTAACCAGCAATTCGTTTTCATATCTCGAATTTATATCTACACAAAATAGGTGATATTAAACTCTATAAATTAGTAAGTTCAGTTTCTTTATTGCCTTTGGAGCGTGTCAGATTGATCGGTGTTAAAGAGATAACTTTACACATAAATAAATGATTATAGCAAAACAATTGAAGATTTGCTTGTCATTTTATTTAAGCAATAGCCCTGTAAATAATAGCGCGTCTGCCTCCACCTCAAAGGTCGGCAACGCACCTGTAGCTCCTCTGGTGCTGTACGGGGTCGTGCGCGGCGGTGATCATCATCAGGTGACCCGAACGCTCGTTTGCCTTGTCATTTTTCCATAAAAAAAAAAATAGCTCACTCTCAAATATATCTACAAACATTGTATTTCTCATCTACAAAATTATATTAAAGTTTCGAAGTAATTACAACAGCAAAATTTAATAAATATTGAGCTCATATTTTCTGCAGCAGGCGATACTTTGAAACAATGAATTACATCGTATAAGTTTAAAACTTATTTAAGTATCAAGTGAACGTTTAGAGCGTTGGCTTTAATCCAAGTAACATCAATTTAAGCTATCAATACTTGAAGAATTATGGTAGTTGATTATTGGAAATTTTAGTGCACTTGGATATTATATAGATATAGTATAGTTGACCATCCTGGCGCAGTGGGGCAGCGTCTGACTGTAAACGCAACGGTTGTGGGTACCATCTCCACTTAAGAGGAAAAACTACTTTATGTTGACTTGACGTCTACAAAAAAACTTTCAAGAAACTAAATTCAAAATTACAAGGTTATATGCGTGAGTTGTCAAAATGTAAATAGGTAATTTTAGTATTTTTGTAGACAAGTAAAGTACTTAATACACCATTAATATACCAATGGGCTTAAAATGTTATTTCTCATAATTGAAATAATACATTTAATACTGCTACATCATTCTTATTGCAAATCGTATTGCGAAATCAAACAAAGACATTTTTTGTTCCACCATGGTGTATACTAAAGATTCATGGAAGAAAACAAGTCATACAAAAAAGTAAGCGGATACTAATAGTATAATGATGAAATATATTAATTGGAATATTTTAGATTTATTTGAGCTAACCTAAAACATTATTTTAACTTAAAAGTAGTTGTACCAATATAATTTAATAAAAAAAGGTATATCTTTAACCCAACATTTATTCTAGCACTCTAATCGCTAGTCTTTCTCGCTCGCTTTTTTGCAGCGTCACGTCTTTAAAAATGGCGGTCCTTAAGGAGCCACTTGAGTTTAAAGTCAAACGGATGCTGTATAAAAAGTGAACAAGTAAAAATAAAAATAAACCGAGACCACAATAGCGGATTTCGTTGAACATTAGGGCACAATTTTTGTTGAATTACATTGTACTATTATATACTTCGAGTATATTTATACTGTATATATTCAAAATAAAATGCTTCGTTTTAAAATTTAATAATTGAATTTTTCTTTACTAGTTTCAAACTGTATCCCGTACATGACAGGGTAGGCAAAGGGAGATTAGTGTTAAAACACTCCGTTCCCCACTTTCCGCTCAATCATTCTTCATTCGGATAATAAGTGACTGTGCGGTTAGTTTCTAATTATTTTGCAGGTCAGTTGGTACTGATTAAGTTTATAAATGAATGCTTGGCTTTTACGGACTGCCCCAATGTTCGTTCGGCCAGGAAAACGAGAGTATTCATTAACTTCAAACAATGTTTCCGCAGCAAAGAAAAGGAATTTGCACGAAAATAGCAAAGTTAATTTTATTTGAGAAATTCATGTTGTTATTAAGTTAATTTAGAAGTTTTATAAAAACTTATTAATGAATTTAATAAACACATAATTTTTTGAAATAAAATTCACATTGCTATTCTCGTGCAAATTTATAACAGCAAACATATAAAATCTTTTATTTAATTAATGTTAATAAATATGTGAGGCCAGTCGTGACGCAGAGGCACAAACGTGCCTGTAAACGCGACAGGTTGTGGGTACGATTTCCACTAGAGGAAATGATTTTTTAAATATTTTTACTTCCTTGCTCCGGTAAAGAGGCAAAGTGCGGCGTTAAGTTCCGCCACTCAACATCCAATGCTTCCAGATTTAGGCGGAAAGTAAGGAACGGATGTGTCTTAATGTGAACGAAGTAACTTAACGGTTCTCAGTGGGGAACGGAATTATCTTAATGCGAACAGAGTAATTTAACAGTAGGTTCCCAGGTTGCCTCCAACTGCCCTTCTATGTGAAATATTAATAAGTTTCTTCGAGAGTTTTATAAATACAAAATATTAAATCAGTTAATTTTAAAATAGGTAACGAATTTATGTGGATAGGATATAAAAAAGAGTCGCTATATAATTATTGTAGCGGAAACGNTTGTCAAAATGTAAATAGGTAATTTTAGTATTTTTGTAGACAAGTAAAGTACTTAATACACCATTAATATACCAATGGGCTTAAAATGTTATTTCTCATAATTGAAATAATACATTTAATACTGCTACATCATTCTTATTGCAAATCGTATTGCGAAATCAAACAAAGACATTTTTTGTTCCACCATGGTGTATACTAAAGATTCATGGAAGAAAACAAGTCATACAAAAAAGTAAGCGGATACTAATAGTATAATGATGAAATATATTAATTGGAATATTTTAGATTTATTTGAGCTAACCTAAAACATTATTTTAACTTAAAAGTAGTTGTACCAATATAATTTAATAAAAAAAGGTATATCTTTAACCCAACATTTATTCTAGCACTCTAATCGCTAGTCTTTCTCGCTCGCTTTTTTGCAGCGTCACGTCTTTAAAAATGGCGGTCCTTAAGGAGCCACTTGAGTTTAAAGTCAAACGGATGCTGTATAAAAAGTGAACAAGTAAAAATAAAAATAAACCGAGACCACAATAGCGGATTTCGTTGAACATTAGGGCACAATTTTTGTTGAATTACATTGTACTATTATATACTTCGAGTATATTTATACTATATATATTCAAAATAAAATGCTTCGTTTTAAAATTTAATAATTAATTTTTTCTTTACTAGTTTCAAACTGTATCCCGTACATGACAGTGTAATCAAAAGGAACTTAGTGTTAAGACACTCCCATAAGACGTTTTTCACCGAATTCCTGAGGCAGTACGTATTGATGGCGGAACTTAAGAACGCGTTTTGCCTTAAGTATCCCGGATATAGCAGGGTAGGCAGCGGGTATCTAGTGTTAAAACACTACGTTCCCCACTTTCCGCTCAATCTTCTAGCTTCTTCATTCGGATAATAAGTGACTGTGCGGTTAGTTTCTAATTATTTTGCAGGTCAGTTGGTGCTGATTAAGTTTATAAATGAATGGTTGGCTTTTACGGATTGCCACAATGTTCGTTCGGCCAGGAAAACGAGAGTATTCATTAACTTCAAACAATGTTTCCGCAGCAAAGAAAAGAAAATTTGCACGAAAATAGCAAAGTTAATTTTATTTGAGAAATTCATGTTGTTATTAAGTTAATTTAGAAGTTTTATAAAAACTTAACTTAAGTTTTATAAAAACTTATTAATGAATTTAATAAAAACATAAATTTTTGAAATAAAATTCACATTGCTATTCTCGTGCAAATTTATAACAGCAAACATATAAAATCATTTATTTAATTAATGTTAATAAATATGTGAGGCCAGTCGTGACGCAGAGGCACAAACGTGCCTGTGAACGCGACAGGTTGTGGGTACGATTTCCACTAGAGGAAATGATTTTTTAAATATTTTTACTTCCTTGCTCTGGTAAAGAGGCAAAGTGCGGCGTTAAGTTCCGCCACTCAACATCCAATGCTTCCAGAATTCGGGATAATCTTAATGTGAACGGAGTAACTTAACACTAGGTTCCCAGTGGGGAACGGAAGTATCTAAATGCGGACGGAGTAATTTAACCGTAGGTTAGGTTAGTAGGTTATCTGTCTACCCTGCTAAGTGAAATATTAATAAGTTTTTTCGAGAGTTTTATAAATACAAAATATTAAATCAGTTAATTTTAATATAGGTAGCGAATTTATATGGATACGATATAAAAAAAGTCGCTATATAATTATTGTAGCGGGAACTAAGCGTGTAGGCGGCAAATCTACTTGTTCCCATAATATATATTATGATATCTATTTACCCGTATATAAATAAGTAAAGCGCGACCATGATTCCGCAACAATACCTTACTAGAGTGAAAGGAAAACGAAATGGTTTGTCGCTTAGTCCACCCCGCCTTCCGCCAGACGAATTAGACGTAAAGGTCAAAAGGATATATACTCGTAGACTACCTCGTTTGGTTCTTCCGTTTAAGCGCGTGATTCGTGGTCACTGTTGTGAAATAACATACAATTGTACCTGTAATGTACTTACTTGAATAACTTCGCAACTACTTGTTAATATGTTGCTATATGAATGAGTGTGACAGTCGTAAATTCATAATAGATATTTAAATACGTTCGTTTCATAGAAGAAATAAATTGAAGTTAATATTCTGATTTTTTTTAGCTCTACATTGTATTTCGCACACATTAGAGTAGGCAGAGGAAATCTAGTGTTACGATACTCCATTTCCCATTTTCTGCCAAATTCTGGAAGCATTGCGTGTTAAGTGACGAAAGATTTAAGTGTCCTTAAGTGGCAATCGAACCCACGACCTGTCAGGTTTACACGCTTGTGCCCCTGCGCCACGACTGGCATGTGAAGTTCTTAATATGTTTTAAAGGTAATTTGTTAAACATATTACTTACATAATTGTAAACATTGTGTTAGTAGTTACATTAGTTCCGTGTCAATAAATAACAGTAACATATTTTATTACTCACTTAGTATTGTATATTGTTTATATAACCCGGCGTTCGTCGCTACCGGGTAAAAAATACCACAGAGATGAGAGAGAGATAAAAATATGTAAATCTTTTTTTCCTACTTTCTAAACTCCAGGATAATTATATAACTTTTTCTGAATTTATAGCATAGAATAATAGAATAATAATATAGACACCTAATAATGAATTGGCCTAATGTTTAAAAAATGCTGAAAAGGTTTATAGACAGTAGGGTGAGCAGAGGAAACGCAGAGTTAAAAAACTCCGTCCCCCATTTTTCGCTCAATTTACGTTGAGCGGAATTCAACTAAACTTACCCAAGCAGGGAAATGAAAATAATTTAAATATAATAATTCTCCCGACGATGGGAACCGAACTTATTACCAACGCGTATACAGTCGGAGGGTCATTGTGCCACAACGGTGTCAAATTAACATTAACGTTCGGCCTTAATTTAGAATCCATTATTCAAATCACCTTATTATTATTTATAGAAAATTTGGATATACTAAGAAATTGTCTTGAAATATTTTTAGAATTACGTTTCCAATGTTTATATATTTTTATGAAATCAAGGTTAAAGAATTCCTTGACTAATTCACGTTAGTTATCAGGGTTAAGAACCTCTGATTCATTATCCGGTTCATAGAAAGCTGTCAGTAGGTACTAGTCCGTAAAGGTCATTCAATTTTGTACGACAATATATTGTTTAAAGTAAAATTGAATAGCTCAATGAAATTATTAATAACTTTTAATGGTAAATCAGTTAAGTTGGTACCAAAATTTGCAGTCATGGTATAATTTAAATATTACTTTAACATAATATATTTCATATTATGATGAAATTGTGCATGACTAATTTTGAAATATTGTATAGTAATTAATAGTTGCATAATGTAAAAATATTTTTTTCAGCTTCACACTGTATCTCGCATATAACAGGGTAGGCAGAGGGAACCTAATGTTAAAATTCTCCGTTCCCTCTTTACGCCAAAATTTAGAGGCATTGCGTGTTGAGTGGTGCAACTCATCGCTGTGCTTTGCTTTGTTACTAGGGCAAAGAAATGAAAATATTTATTCCCCTGAGTGAGAGTTGAACCTACAATCATCGCGTTTATAGTCACACGCTATGCCACTGTTATTAAAACACATTTTGTTAAGTTTTGATAATGACACGGTAATGTTGACAAAAATTGACAACAAAAATGGCCAACGAAGTGGTTTTCTGACTTTCCTGCTCGATGCTCAAGATGTTTTAGAATCATATCTGATCATTATGCTTCAGGCCTTTATGTACGTTCGAAGATTCAAAAATACCTTTAAAAGTCTATTGAAATGAAGAATATTATGCATTTGAATTTGAATTTAATAAGATCATCACTACAAGCAAACCCTAGATTTAGTTACAGTATATGAGAAATACCAAATATTACCGAGATTAATCTTACTTTTATTATTGAAGTAATGAAGGTAATTTCTCTAATGCCCTTATTATTTCCCAGACGGGTTGAAATTATTGTTTGGTCTGTTATTTAGTATTGTAATTTTTCAAGCCCGAAAGAATTGGCCATTTTCGTTGTTTTCTTTCTGTTAACAAGTTATGTGTGTAATTACATAATTAGGCAACATTTTCACTTATTTGCAAAAATTAACAAAATCAAGTAAGTTTGTAAATTATACAAATATTTTTAAAAATTTTCTGTCCTAATTAAAGGTTATAAGTGTAATTATTTTAGTTAAAATTAGCTTCCAATAAAGAAATTCACAACAAAAATCACACAATAAAATTATGTTGATCATAACATGTAATTTTCTTCTTTAATATAAATAGGTTTTAATAAAATATATTTAACAATATAGGTAAAATCCCTAAGAAAACTGGTTTTTACATGCTATGGTGGAAAGTTCGGAATGTATTTATTACATCATATTAAAACGGATAACGCATATTATAGTAATTATTTTATAAATTTATTAAATATCGTTATTGCCTTACATAATATACACGTGACGTATGTGTATTCTTAAAGCAATTAGTTATAGTACTTTTATAACAGTACCGTCTTAATAACCAGTTTGATGGGCTTACCCGGACCAAATGTAATTCTCATAAACAATATAATATATGGTATATGCAAAGTATACATTAACGTTAATTTATTTTTTAGTTAGTTATTTTATTTAATTATTTTCTTTCCACTAGACTAGACTATTATTTATTCTTTACCGCGCTTTATCTTATTACCAGAGTGACGAAATGAAAGCAATTCATTCCTTAGAGCGGGAATCGAACCTACAATTGTCGCGTTTACAGTCAGACGCAGTACTGCTGTGCCATGACGACTTCAATTCTATTCTATTTAGGTATTTATTTTACGATGACTTCTCTGTGACTACGCATAATATTTATTAATATCATAACAAATTATTAAAATTCTAACACACGTGTATTTACTGATCACAACCTTGTCGTCAATGTTAGTTTAAACCTGAGAAATTACGAATAACACAAGAACTAAACGAAGGTAAATTATTGTGGAATGGCTCACACTTTACTAGCGGCCACGTCATAAGTAGAGACCGAGGCTATTCATATTTAAGCGAAGTAAATAAAGGTAAGCGACATTTGACGATCGATCCTATAGATAATATAACGTAAAAATGTTGCTTTTAGTAATCATTGCTGTCAATCTAATAGTACAGGGCTATACTAAACAAGTATATTACCCTAATTACCCTTTACCACATGCTATTGTGTTCGATGGACCTACAAACTATAATGAAAGTAGATACGGAAGCGAAGAAGCTAATGAAATTGATGATTTTGAACTGGATGTGAGGTTCGGTCGAGAAGACAACTGCCCACAAGGCTACCATAAAGAAGGGGATGTGTGCTTCCCAAATGATTAATCTTCAAGTGTCAGTTCCAGTGCAAGTGTTGTGACAATAATGTGTTAAAAAAATATAGGAGATATATTTTTATTTTTTTTAAGTGTTTATAAAAACAACGTTACATGCAAGCACATAAATAGGTTAATATTTATTCGTGATACGACAGCAAATAAAAGTAAAATGTGTAGCGTAGGATAAATTATTTATAATGTTGAACTCATGTGTGCTTGAGCCTGACGAAATACTGTGCTAAGTATATATTAGATATATTAGAGGCCAGTCGGCCACTGGAGGGAATAAAATATTTTATATGTATTTCCTTTCTTCGCTCTGGTAACAAGGCAAAGCGCAGCGTTGAGTTCCGCCACTCAACACGAAATGTCTCCATAATCCCACGGAAAGAGGGAAACGGAAGTGTCTTAATGGGAACAGAGTGTCTTAACACTAGGTTCCCAGGTTCCCTCTGCCTACACTTCTGTGTGAAGTAAATATAAAATAATACCTCATGTGTGCTTGAACTCCGAAGAAATACTGTGTTAAGTATGTATGTACTACCTATATTTGTATTTAGTGTTTGAATGCTATTTTTAAGCGAACTTTTATTAATATAAGAAATGGTAATATAGCTATTATGTATATAAGTTATTATTACTTAATAAATATAATTATTTTAATATTAATTTATACAAACCTGACGTGATATTGATTTATACTCGAATAGAAAATAAAATTTTAAGAGATGCAGTATTTTTTTATCTTTTATATTATTTATTTATTTTACTGTTCATTTTTGGGTTAGAGTACCAGCTTGAGCCATTTGATCACATACAACGTAGAGCCGTTTAAATTATTTGGGACCCAATAATTTCTGTGCGTTATCGGGCAACTCTTTGACCATCTGAACATGCCGCAGAATTTTCTAGACTTAAATATCATCCTCACCACCTGGATACTTGGCACTCTACTACGTTGCGGTTCCTTAGGAACTTGTTTCCTCGCGCTAAATACGGCAGAGATTCCAGGTCGATACGACATGGGTACCCTCAAAAAGTGCATCTACCTCCAGGCTTAAAGGCCGATCACATACCTGGAACTCCTCTGGTGTTACATATTAAGCAGCGGTGATCACTTTCCAGCAGGTAACCAGTGCGCTCGTTTGGCTTGTCCTTTCCATAAAAAAAAAAGAGTTTATTAATATTCAAACAAATACAATATTTTATTTTTTTATTTTTTTATCCTTTAATTTCCTTTTACTTGTTAATAAGTTGCAATAATTATATTTTTTATATATAATATAATAATAATATCAGAACACGAGTAAATTATATAAAATTTTTGAGTATTATATTAAAAATGTCATAGTATAAAAGTCAATAAATCGCTCGAATCTCGCCAGTCCCTCTGTCCCTTAAAAGATTACTTAACAGTTTTATTGCCTATAAATAAAGTCGGGAAGCGACGATTTATTCCAGAGTCGACAGAAAGTAGCGTACAGAGGGTGAAAGATAGTTTAGCTCTACAAGCTTGTGTATATTTTTTGTTTTTACTAGAAAAATATTTTATGTACCATAAAAACGGATTCTGTGGTGTTCCTCTGTGTTTTATTATTTATACTGTGCTATCAAGTTTATTTTCTTAATGTGAATCGGATTTTATATTGCAAAACATAGTCAATTCACATCTAAATAGGATTTTTCAGGTATTATTTTTTGCATTTTTACTGATCTTTGTATTTGGGATCTCAATTCGCTCCTTATTCGAAGGATAGAGAAAATGCAATATTATTACTATTTTTCCAATCTAAAAAGTCAAACGCGGCGTTAGAATCCGCAACTTTAAATTATATGTCTTAAAAATGGGGCGAAAAGTCAAGAATACTCAAAGAATAGTGTCCTGTTATAAATATAACAAGCGTGGACCTATTAAAAATAAAGTTCCTATAAGATTTGATCAGACGATTGCACCTTCTTATGTATAGACACTTTTTCGAGTGTAAGTTTAGAGTTAGAACCATCGAAGCCATATTTTTTTAAAATGAAAAAAAAAAAACAAAAAATCATAAAACCTTTACCACGATGCTGTTTACATAGTTCCCAGAAGCAAGGGCATTAATTAATATTTATTTTTGATGGATTGTAATAAAATGTGTTAGCTAAATATTTCTTCAGGTCGAAATCAACGCGTCATTGAATGGAATCATTTCCTCGAGTAGAAATCGAATCCCCGATATATCACGCCGTCCTACTGCGCCACTATTAATGGTATTTGTTTACATATACATATATTTTATATATAAATTATTTGTTATTATTATATCGTGTGTTGTATATAAAGAACATTCCTTATCTAAAAACGTGATTAAAACAACATAAAAATATAAACAGAATACAAATATCTATGACACTTCAATATTAATTTATTAGTCACACAATATCGCAAAGTTCCATCCATAATAGAATATGCATGAAACTAATATTCCTATATTGACACTCTGGAACTAAGCAAGCTCGTTCAGGCGTCACGTTATATTACCTACATAAATCCCAAGAGAATTAGTTAAGCCATTGACTTTGTAGTCTAGTCGTTTGGTAGAAGTAATATGATAAGACCTCTCAAATACCTACTATTTCATTATAATAATATATGTGCTGTTAAAAGAAGGTATTCGTATTATAATTTACTTCGTTGTAGAACGGAGAAAAAACGTAGTGTTAAGACATTCCGTTCTCTATATTTAATGTAACAATCTCGGAACTTCGGAGAAATTCAACAACAGAGTGTCTTAATTTAAGATTCCCTCTGCATACTACCCTGCTGTAGGGGGAAATTAGAGGGGGAAAAAATAAATAATTTCCTACAGTAGAGGTTCAACTTTAGATTCTTTTAACCTACCCTGTTATTAGCGAAATAGAATGTGAAGAAGAATTAAAAGATTATTTTTCCAAGTAAAGCCCACAATGATTCTGTATGCAAACAAATACTATTCAACTGGCTCACGATGTTCTTGTTGCACTTTTGTTTGTATTTAGTCTGTAAATTGCATCTCTAATAACGTGAACGCACGAAATACGTGCAGTAAATTTTCTAAAGATAATATATAATTAATTGTTTTAACTTATACTTCTTGCTGCTTACGTTATTGTCCTTAGCTACTTACATATACAATTATCAGTAACAATCGTTTACTTTCATTTAAAATTCATTTATATGCTTAAGCATATTGCTATTTTATTCTTTTAACGAAATAAATTTATTATATAAAATATTTATATAAGCGTCTTGACACAGAAAAAACCTTCACAGCTTTTGTGTAGTTGTACCCAAAAAGAAAGAACAATAGAAAGTACCTACTTCGGACGACTCTTCGAAACCTCAAGACAATGTGATACAAGCTTAAAATGTAAATAACCCTGTTTTTTTATAAAATTACTTATATTTATTATAAATATATTGTACGGCACATTTTATTATTATTATTAGCTAAAAGTATAGGAATTACCTAATTTCATTATTTGTTTTTCAAAATATTTTCTGTAA
The DNA here is from genome assembly GCA_036379175.1 of Heliconius cydno galanthus. Taxonomy (NCBI): domain Eukaryota; kingdom Metazoa; phylum Arthropoda; class Insecta; order Lepidoptera; family Nymphalidae; genus Heliconius; species Heliconius cydno. The sequence goes on along the minus strand of JAKRZM010000811.1, from coordinate 54,133 downwards.
CGCCCGCAAAAACTTCATTAAATCCATTAAAATGCATATTATGGAATATTTTCAATCGAAAAGTGCATAATTACGGAAGATTTACATAAGAAAACCGAAAATCTGTGAGACAAATTGACGGTCATAAGGGTTTGATTAGGCTTTAACGGTCTGAAACGCCTTCGCAGTTAAGATTGATGACCACTTTATTTCTTTCTTGACTTTGGAAATGACGATAGATGAAAAAATGAGTTCTCTCGCAGCAAGTAATGGAATTTATGGGAAAATTGATCTTGGAATATAATTCTACTCGACCTCATTTATAGATGTGTTATTTCAGTAAGGTGTACACGCGACGGGTTGTGTGTTCGATTCCCAATCGAGGAAATGAAATATTTATTATTTTCATGTCTTCGCCCTGGTGGCGAGGCAAAGCGGTGTTGAGTTTCACCACTCTACCCCCATTGCCTCCAGAAAACACTATACTGCCTCTACCTACCTTGCGTCATGCGGGATACAGCGTGAAGCTGAAAAAAACCTTTTGTTTTGCGAGATCAAAATGAAGTAATTATTACGGAGTGAACATTATATATGTTTTTTAGTACTTCCTGTAAAGTTCCAATCAGCGTATAGGAAACATTTTGCTTTAAATATCATATAAGGTTAACAAAACAGATGAAACAATATTATTTTGAATAACATATCCAGTTTTCTAGTTCACTAAAATATACGTTCAATAGAATTTAAAAATAAAAAAAACATTCTCCCGAGTAATGGAAAAACCACTGCACAAAAATGGATTCATTTGAAATTTTAAATAAGTAAAAAAGTGTTAGACAGAAAAAATATTCCAGCGTCATCTAAATGGTTGTTCATTATAATTTTATTATTTTGGTATAGTTTGACAGGCGACGTGTTACCAAAGGATCTTTTTGCAAAGTAATTTTCTTGTCCGTAACGAAAGTTTGAGGCACCTTTGTAGCTTTTGACCAACTTATTGGTTTTGCTTATATTAAAAGCCGACCTTTTTTGGCCAAAATAATTTTCGTAAAGACGGGGGTTTCTTTGCAGAATGTAATCAAGTAATATATTTGATATTTTATTTATTAAATTTTTAGGTTCCTCAGATAATATACATATCGTAAGACCGTTTGCTTTGTTGGAAAATATTTGTAATGTAATACCTATCTCTTGATTAATATACAACAAAGAAAGTGGGTAGAAATTTAATTTAACTAGGGAAGTCTTTCTCATTATATCTTTGCTTATATAGTGCACGAGCTAGTCCCTTGTTAGTGGCCTCCGACTCCGTCGCTATTTATAATGAACAAATAGTCATGTTCAATAGTTGTTATTACTATTGTAAGTACTAATCAAAAATCATAATTTATAAGTTTTTATACATCGTGGTCCAACGGCACGGACCCCAGACGCGATGCTAGTGTGTTCGATTCCCAATCGGGAAAATGAATCTTTTTCATTTTCTCGCTCTGATAACAAGAAAAGCCGTGGCGTTGAGTTACGCCATTCAAAACGCTATATGATGAAAATTCAACAGACAGTGGTGAACGAAGTTATCTAATGAAAGCAGTTTTTTCGCCTCCTTTGCTATATATCTTATACAGATTGAAGGTCTAAAAAAATCCTAAGGTGAATATAGCCCACTCACAAACATTAGCGCCTACAGTAAGAGACACTCACTACACCACGATAACCTTTTTAGAGAGTACAAAATTCTAAAACCTAATTTACAATTATAATAAAAAAGTAAGTTTTATTCAGTATTAAATGAGATTAAAGCTATTTCAGGACACAATTTAGTTACATTCCTACGAACAGATTAAAGTTCCTGAATTCTATAGAATTGAGGTCAGGTAAGTCCTCATAAATAGAAATTCAATTTCATTGAATAAATTAAAACCCCTTTAGTCTACTGGATAGCATCTCAGGCTACGTTCTATATATATTTCAATCTTCAAACATGAGGATCGTAGAACGGATGCTATTTTAGTGTAATTTATATTGAATTTAAAATAATATCTCTATGGCGCAGTGGTAGGAAGATTATTATAAATTATTTTGTGATTCCAAATAACCGATAAACCGTTTTCCTAACCGTTTTTTATTAAAAGACTATGCTATGGAGCAAAATGTAGGCTATTTTTAATCCAGGAATTCTTGCGCGATCGGGACCTTCACTTTTTTAAGCATATGTAACTATGCAAGTATGTAGTTTAGTAAATTCAACCCGTTTAAAGCGAACAAAAGTGTTATCTTTTCATTTAACACAAAGGCACTTAGAGAAATATCCTTTATTTTGGTCGTATTAATTCTTCCAAGAGGTATATAATAAAGAAATAGTTTGAAAATATATTGAAAGTAGAACAACGTTTTTACAATTAAACTTATTATGAAAGTTCTGAACTTATTTCAACAAAATTAAATTGCTAAGAGCCTAACACTAATTCTTCAAACAGTTGCCTAAGACTTATTGCAAGTATTTCATTAACCTTATCTTTTATATCTCGCACGCTATTAAACATTTATAAAGTAAAAAAATATAGAATAACTTTTTAAAGCCGAAACGAGTATAATCTATTACAACATCAACATTAAATTATTAATAATTAATTATACATAGTAAAAAAATAATTTTATAATTTTTAGGGTTCCGAACCTCAAAAGGAAAAAACGCAACTCTTATAGGATTACTTTGACGTCCGTATGTGAATCTGCCAAGAGTATTTCTTAATACTCTTGTATTAACCGGTTGATTTTTTACTATTACTATTCTAAGAGGTGCAGGTTCAAATCCCGCTACGTTCAAATTTTCATAAGTTTCCTAATAAATGTTTTTCCTTGCAAAGCGTTTTTCCACAATGACAATTTATAAATGTTAAAAACACCAGCGTCTTACTTGGAATTACGTGTAAGTTTCTATAACAACATTTTAATTTTTGTATAACAAACATGCCTTTGATGATTTTCATTTAAATTTCTTAGAAATAACACAAATATTGTGAACGGAGACAAAGCGCTAATGAGAGTAGAAAATGAAGTTCTTTGTTTGACATCGTGGTATTGTCACAGGAGTCCATTTTTAATCAAATAACGAATAAATGTTTCCACTGAATGTTGCGCTTGGCTCAAATTAAAGATCTTCTCTTTATATCATTTGCAAATATTATTTTAATTTTATGCGAAAATTACAAAAGAAAATGCTTTTCATTGTAATAAAATTTCTTTTAAACAAGTCATTATTATTTATTATTCATCATTATATTTGTTTTTTGCGTACGCTTGTTAGAGTTTTTCATGAATTACCTTTTCTTTTTTTTCAGCTTCACGCTTCAGCATGGTAAACAGAGGGATCCTAGTATTAAAGTCTCCGTTTTCCACTTTCCTCGGAATTTTCAAGTCATAGCGTATTGAGTGGCGAAACTCAACGCCGCGCTTTGCCTCGACACTAGAGCACAGAAATGAAAATATAAATGCGTACAATTTAGACGATCACCAAAAATATTTTTAAGATCCTAAGCCTAAGTACCAAATATAATAATTAACTTTAGTAGGAATATTATGGAAAATCATTAAAATAGAATATACTTATTTATTCATAGAGAACCGCTACCAGCTCAGGCTTACATGTGTTGTAGAAAGCTAAAAATTTGGCTTATATTTTCTTTGAATAGTATAGAGTAGCTGTAAGAGAGGATTTTCCAAAGTTTCCACAGGTGTGGTTGGTTTTTTATACTATTTTTTTTATTCTATTTGTTTCATGCTGTATCTCACATATAGCCGGATAGACAGAGAGAACCTAGTGTCAAGACAGTCCGTTTCCCAAGTAAGCACACCTTTTTACCAGGTCGAGTAATTTTATGAGTTATTACTAACATAAACATAATTAAATTTCTAGAATATTTCAAACATGCTTATCCTAACATATGCAATTAAACATGCGGTAATTGGACTTGTAACCACTAACAGAATAATTAAATCCTGGTTTCATTTCGTAAATATACGAGTATATTAATATTGCTCGTAAATACTAAATCTTAATATTTTTAATTTTTAATTCAGGGTCACACTGCACGGAGTAGGTAGTGAGGAACAAAGTGAGTTAGCTTCTGCCTAGTGCTAAAACCCCCTGTTCCTCACTTTCCTCCGAATTCTGAAGCTATTACATGTTGAATGGTGGGACTCAACGCCGCGCTTTTGCCTCGACACCAGATTGAAGAAATGAAATATTCAATACTTCATTTCATGTGGGTCGAACCCATAGCCTTTGACGTTTACAGTAACTCGCTTGTGCTCCTGCACCACGACTCATCTAAATCTCATGGTAATATTAAATACACATTTCTGAAAACAGATAATTTTTGTACTAATTAGGAAAGCGACAGAAGCGAGTCAGGTTCATCTTATTGCTTGTTAGCTTGATCAATATAACTACGTAGTGTAATTTTGGTAACTGTAATTTCGTTTAATTAATAAATATTATAAGCATTTAATAAAAAACAATAAATCAGCTTCACGCTGATCCCGCACACATCAGGGTAGGCAGAGGGAACCTAGTGTTAAGACTAGTGCGAACCTAGTGTTGGTTATTGGTTTATGAGTAAAAAAATCATAGTAATTATTGACAGGGTGTAGAGCGGCGGTACCTAACGCCACGCTTTGTCTTCCTACCGTGACGTAGAAATTAAAATAATTCACTATCGCTGGGTATCGGTGGGAATATATTCAATGACTAGCGGACGCGCGCAGCTTCGCTTGCTTATTTAGGGGTGAATTCTAATAAACCACGAAACATGTGTTCAATGAAATATTTTTAAGTCTAAATTTAAAATTTTATAAAAATCGGTGGCGATTTAAAGATTTTTCCGTACAAACTTTCAACCCCATTATTTGCACTCTTAGGGGGTGAATTCTAGAAAACCATGTAACACATGTTCAATTAAATATTTTTAAGAGTCTAAATTTTAAATTTTATAATAATCGGTGGCGTTTTAAAAAATTTTCCTTACAAACTTTCAACCCCTTATTTGTACCCTTAGGGGAAGAATTCTAAAAAACCATGAAACATATGTTCAATTAAATACTTTTAAGAGTCCGAATTTCAAATTTTATAAAAATTGGTGCCGATTTTTAAAAAAATCTATACAAACTTTCAACCCCTTATTTGCACCCTTAGGGGGAGAATTCTAGAAAACGATGAAACACGTATTCAATTAAATACTTTTAAAAATCTAAATTTCCAATTTTATAAACATCGGTGCTGATTTAAATTTTTTTCCATACAAACTTTCAACCAGTATTTCACCCATTTAGGGTTAAAATTTTTCTTGATTCTTGAAAATGGATGTCCAGATTACGAAAGTAAACATCTGTACAAATTTCACGTTTCTACGCACAGTAGTTACGGCTGTGCGTGCGTCTTACCTCACGCAGTGAGGACAAGTCCTTTTATATATATAGATAATGATATGCAATAAATCAAACATTTTTTTTATAAATAAAACAACAATGTCTAAAACAACTTTTTTATTAAATTCAGCGTAATTAACATAATTTTATAATTTAATATCCCTTTTAAATAAGGGCTCAAATTATTTTAAAGGGATATAATGTAAACAAATTTTCTTACTGCATCATAAGGAACAAAAATTCATTAAACCTCAAACGTGTTTTAATATTAAGCTAACATTTGACCTTACAATAATATTAGATTCTTTATAATAATTAATATCAATTATATACAACAGAATAAGATATGTATGTACATTTTAATTATTGCTATATACATTAAAATTATTTTAGTTGGAAATAAATATATTTATTTATAATACTATTAGTGCTAGGTTGATTATTTTATGTTTTACCAAAATGACCATCTACGTTCTACCGTGCTATGCACCATATTAATACACATTTATTGTACACTTCCAGTATACAATATCATATAGATATCACTGTTAAAATATAATTAACTTTTCAAAAATCATTAACTGTACAGGAAAACTACTTTATAATAGCTACACTATAGACGGTTCAATTTATAGAAGAAGATTTAAAGATTTTTTTTTATGTTACTAAATACGAAGAATTATTACATTCAAAATTTCACTTTGAGCAACTTAGCGGCTTTTAAAAGATACGGACTTATACGTCTACAATATGTATTTGGCACGAATTATTATAAAATGTTAAATAAAAAATATTATGTAAAAAAACCATACATTTCCTAAAAATAACTTATGGTTTTATACATAATAATTTTTTGAAAGCTCTCCTAAAATCCATATTGAATATCGTGTATATTAATGGGTTTAACGCCGAATTTATATATCCAAGCCAAGTTACAAAGTTTATAAACTTGTTTGATAAGCAACAGCTCGCGCAAAATGGAATAACCAGATAAAGAACAAAGAAAGGTAACCAACACACGACGAACACTCCCATAATGATGCCTAAAGTACGAGCTGCGCGCCGTTCCCTTGTCAGGGAAATACGCTGCTTCTCTTCTATGAATTGATAAACAGTGTTCTGTTGATTAGGCCTCGCTCTCTTGGGCACTTTAACAACTGTTTCTATAACCTCTACATCGCCCTCATGAGCTTCCTTAGAATTGCTCTCCGAAGACGTATTTCTATTTTCCAAATTTTCCGCCATATCCGTTACAGAGTTTTCATTTGACAGAATCGGAATAATAAGCTTATTCTGGGATTTATCGTTTTTGCTCCAATATCGCTTCTTAGGTTTCTTCTTTGGTGTTAACTTTTTTGTTCTTTTATGCTTTTCGTTTTCCGAAACAAGTCGTGTTGCCCCGTGATGCTCGTTGTGGTTTGTTTCTGAACTCACAGAATCTTGGTCATTATGATCGATCTCTTTGGTTGCAAATTTGTTTTGCCCACTTGATATGGTACTAATTTTAGTAGCCTTGGCCCGATCCCTCAACCTTTTTTTCGTTGCTAAATATATTTCAAAATAAACTACAGTCATTATTACTAAAGGTATATAAAATGAACCTGACGAGGAAAATATAACAAATCCAGGCTGTGACGTCAAGCGACATGGTGTATCCGGTTCGAACACATCCGGCCAGTCGTTCCATCCTAATAGCGGCGGAGAGCTGATAATGAGAGAGAATGCCCATACCACGCCAATCATTAGCATTACTCTTTCCAATGTTCTCTTTTGCGCGTAATTTATTGGGTCTGTTATCGCCCAATATCGGTCGAGAGCTATCGCGCAAAGATTCAATATAGAGGAAGTGCAGCACATAATATCGCACGTAAGCCACATTTTGCACATATATATACCGAATATCCATTGTCCTAGGATCGAATATGCTACATTTAATGGAAGGACTAATATTGCTACAGTTAAGTCCGCTACCGCTAGTGATACTATGAAGAAGTTTTGAACAATTCTAAGTGGTTTATATGTGAATACGCTTAATATTACTAATATGTTACCAACGATGGTGGAAAGGATTATAAATGTTAGTACTATGGCTGTACAAATGGCCTCCCATTCTGGAACGGCCAGCGTTATTCCAAAGCTACTTGGATATTTAGGGTCATCTGCGACGGCGCAAACGTCTTTATCAACGTCTATTAAGTCGTAAGATTGCGTGTAATTTATCGAAGTGAAGTTAGCGTAATTATGTGTGTATGTTTGGCCCATTTTGTTGTTTCATTGATATAGTTTCATGTAGCGTTGCTCTTGTCGCCAGGGTAGATGTTCTGAACACTTTCATTAGGCAAGTGGCTATAACACGTCTTCATTTGGTCTAAATCCAAAAATGTCATTTCCTTAAAGTGAAATCCTTGATGTGACATGATCCTGTAAAGAAAATCATCATTTAGAACGGAAATTTATGTTAAGATACATTTTTTATTTAATATAATAAATTATGTACCTTTTAAACGATTTCTTCTGTTGAGATAGCGAAATATTGTACTGATTCATTTTAGGTGTATCTTCGAGCCTTGAATCTGAAACAAAAAAAAGGATTATTAAAAAAAAATAAAAAGCAAAGCTTTCTAAAATAAATATATTGATTCTCCAAATGGTAATTGAACCCATGACTCTTGTGTTCAATAAAATATCTTTCAATTGTACCACGTTGACGTAGTATATATGTACATTTATGATAAGCACATACTAATGGCTGAACACAATGCCGCGCTTTGCATCGACACCAGAGCGAAGAAAATGAAAATATAAATTTCAATAAATATTTCATTTCCTCGAATGGGGATCGAACCCACAGCCAGTCGATTGGCATCTGTATATATTTATTATAATTACCATAAACACATGTTTAACGTTGTTGAAAGTTACAATCTATCAATATTGGCAATGCATATTACATAATACTCCTGTTGCAAATGAAATCAAATACATTGTAATAAATTGGTCGTACTAAATGTACACAAATAGTTTTCTGTATTCAAATTTCGTTGATAGAGGATGGATAAAAAATACAACAGAATATAAAATTGTAAACTAATTGGAGAAAATTCTTTAGAAATATCAAAGCAGTTGGAATATTTTAATATTATCTGTTTCTATGGCTAGTTATTATTCAATGACAAATTGTTAGCAAACATTATCTTCAAATCCTTTTTTATCAACTACAATGCCTCGAAAAATTCGGCGAAAAGTGGAAAACAAAAAAAATATATATTTTCTAATATTATAAAGCTGGATTTGGTTGAACGTGTTAATTTCAGTTACTAGAGGATCGAATGAACGAATGCGAAAGAAAAAAGAAATGTGTGGCGCAGGGGTACACATGTCTGACGCGCGATTGTAAAAACGACGGTTGTGGTTTCGATTCCCACTCGGGAAATGAAATATTTGATATTTTAAGTTCCTCGCCTAGTGGAAGTGGAAGGAATGGCAACGGGGCGTCTTAACAGTAGATTTTCATGTTTCTTCTGCCTGCCCTGTTAGGAGTGGGATACAGCGAGAAGTAAAAATAAATAAGGCTATATATTACTAGCGGACGCGCGCAGCTTCGCTTGCGTATTTAAGGGTGAATTCTAATAACCCATGAAACATGTGTTCAATGATATATTTTTAAGAGTCTAAATTTCAAATTTTATAAAAATCGGTGGCGTTTTAAAGATGTTTCCATACAAACTTTCAACCCCTTATTTACACCCTTAGGGGGTGAATTCTAGAAAACCATGAAACATATGTTCAATTAAATATTTTTAAGAGTCTAAATATGGATTTCAGCCAGGATCGGGCACCATGGACGCCATTTTCGCCCTCAGAACTTTGATGGAGGCATACAGGGAAAAAAGGAGAGCTCTGCACGTGGCCTTTTTAGATCTGCAGAAGGCCTTTGACTGTGTGCCTCGTCAGTGTATCTGGTGGGCATTGCGATCCAAAGGGATCCCTGAGGCCTATATTGAGATTATCAG
>JAKRZM010000811.1:17667-42341 GCA_036379175.1 Heliconius cydno galanthus | reverse complement strand
TTTTTATGAAACCCATTGTACCGACCGTCAGAGTTTATAGAAGTAGCTCTCAAGCATTTAGAATATATCACACACAACTATTACTTATTTCCATTTGACAACGGGGGCAAAGTGGCAGGTAGAAAACTTTTAAAATGTATTAAGCATGACAAACGGTCCTAACGCAAATGGAACATTAAAACACAAAGTGAGGCAATAATTCACTAAAAGACTAAGTTAGTTCAAATAATAAACGTAGTAAAGACGCGAGCTTCTTGCAACTAATTAATGACACGAGTTGCAGTTAGTAAAACTTTTCAGGAATTCTTGGTGCAATATGATTTCAATTTTAAATGCGAAATCGCCATTTCCGAAACAAACTTCTACTATGCTGTAAAATAAAGTGTAGTTTAAAATTTTTAAGTCATTTTAATATTTTACGAGGGTCTTGTGTAGTTTTGAACTGAAGTTGCAGGATTATCTATAATTTACATTACTTTTACATCATAAAAATCTTTTACACACTTGTTCTCTTGCATATGTTTTTAAAAATTATTTTTTTAATAGTTTAACAATATACATAAGGTGAGTAAGTAATATTAAGGTTTTTTTATGCATTAAGTAGTTAATTTATTACCGTCTACAGTTATTACATATATTCAAATATTTTATAAAGGACATGGAAACTTAGTTTTAAGACATTCCATTCCTACAAAAACTTCCATTCCCCACTTTACACTAAATTCTGGAGTCAACACCGCTCTCTACATCGTTACCAATTAATTATACTAACGTCGTACTAATGGTGACAAAAATAGTAATTTTTTTATCAGTTTCTTTTAGTGTAAAAGTAGGAACACAACAAGAACCATGAATTACAGATGTATAAATTGTAATAAATCTTCCATATGGGCTAGCACGTACTCGTACTATTCAAGGTAGTCTTAATAGGGCGCGTTAATGAAACACGTGTACAGCATTCTGTGTAATTATACTCGATATATTTCATTTTCACTACAGTTATATAACGACTTTTTATCGAGGCCTATTAAATAATGTACGTTTTAATATTAAATATATTTGATTCAAATTATTATTTATAAACAAGTGGAGTTAGTATAAAAACTGAACTGAGTGAGTGAATTTGAACAGCTTAATAGAAAATTAAAATATTAATTAAAAAATGGGGGAAAAGAACATTTTAATATTTTATTAAAAAACTATATTATGATCTTAAACATTAAGTAGTAAATAACCTTATTGGTACCGATGTGGGTTTGATTATTGTTCTGAAAACTTAAGATATTATAAAATATTTAGATTAGATCTGGACTAGTAAGATAAATCATGGCGTTTATAACAACGCAATATCTGGAATTTGAATGGAAAGTAAAGAACGAAATATCTTGAAACAGGCTTCCTTTTTCCTGCTATGGGGAAAACAGGTGAAAAATGAACGAACAGAAAACAAACGTGGCAAGTTCATAAGTTATTATTAATGCACACCTTCATTTCCTTGCTTACTGACTACAGTATTCAGCACTTAAATAGTTTAACACGTAATTACTTGGGTAAACCGAATATATAACCTACAATTTTGAAATTATCACTTTGGAGAAAGAATCCTTAAAGCGCGGCGTTGGGTTCCGCCACTTAACACGCAATATCTCGACAACGGAAAATTGAGAATGGAAGTTTTTAACACTAGAGTAATTCTGCATATGCTCTTGCAATTCTGGCTGTCTTTGTCTACTGCTGGAAATGTACCACTCTAAAAAATACTTGGAAAATCTTGGAATGTATAAGTGATATGTGCCATCGTATAATAGTGAAACAGATTGAAAACGTGATTGCTGTGATATTTGAACCCTACTCGAGGGAATAAATTATTATTTACATTTCCCCACTCTGGACGACAAAGTGCGGCATTAAGTTTCACTAATCAACACGTTTCGCAATCAGTGAATTCTGACAGAAAGTGGAGCATGAAGTGTGTCAGCACTAGGTTCTCTGTGTTTATTATATTCGGCATAAAACGTAAGATATAAAAATAAAACGGAGAATAGTCGGCTCGAGAATACAAATGCTATATCTTCTCGATAAATATTGTTTAGTAGTGGTTGTGGTGCAGTGGCAGAGCGTGTGACTGAATGTGACGGTTGTGACGGAAAGTGGGGAATGGAGGGCCTTAACACTAACACTAACACTAACACTCTGCCCTGCTATATGCAAGATACAAAAAATCTTGTCTGATACAAAAAAAATGAAGATAAAAGAAAATACAATCGCTTATTTAACAATAAGGCCGCCCTTTGTATTAATTTATATATGATTCTATCAATATTGGAACATTATATATTTATTTCTGTTATACAATAACTTTACTTATTTTAAATTAGGAACTGCATTGTCTTGCAAAAATAAATCTAATTTTCTTTCTTTTTAATCCCAAATATATAGCAAAGACTAATCCCGAACACCTATACAACTTTGTATTTCCTACAGTACCTGAGCAGAATAAATGACTCTGAACTCAAACTACGATTTATCTTCACATAAATTCCTAGAGTTCTAACAATGTTGGAAATGATCTTTTTAGCTTTTTATCCAAGTTATTTGGCATTTTAGTTCGACATAAAATATAGAACGAAATTAAATTTCTATAAAAACAACTGATATAAAAACTAAACATTAAATTTAGTTCTATTTCACTATTAATAATTTAATGTTACGGTTAAAACATATTATTAGTGAAAACAATATAATAATATAACATTATTAAAGGCCATCGTATTGCAGTGTAAACATGGTGGTTGTGGGTTCGATTATCACTCGAGGGACTGATTTTATTTAAACGGAGTGTCATAACACTACGTTCCCTCTGCTTACTCCGCTATGCCTGATAGACCGTCACATATACAACTATTTAGTAAAAGTACTTTTTAATTTTAATTAAATTATACTATAATTATGATTATTTGTGAAATAAATGCGACTGATGTTTACGTCAAAAAGCTTATTAACTTTTATAAGCTACTAAGACATTTTAATATGATCGCAAACTTTTCTAAGCAACATTGTCCTAGCTTCCTTCGGTTCTTCCGAACTGTTCTTGGGAATCTACAATACTTGCATTATTGAGTCGTGAAATTTTAGTCTGAAGTATCTGCTACGTTTTATGGGGTAATTTTCATAAAGTTACTATAATATTTTATAGGTTGAAAGAATGATAAAACCTAACGGACGCTCAAGACGTACATAACATTTTATATCAACAAAATCTATTAACACAATCAAGCTATATATAAAAAAAATGTAGTGTTTAATCTACAACGTACAGCAGAAAGTTAAAACATGTAAAAGAATTTCCCAAAAATCTTACTACACATGGAAAAACAGAATCTTAATTTTTGTACAATTTAATCATAATTCAATTATTGTATTTAAATAAATATTTTCGCTCGGGACATTGTTTAGAACAATTCTCACGTAGTACTTAGTGAAATAATTTATATCTAAGAATGTTATTTTGTTACTAAACTCCAACTTAGTTCTGCTTTGTATATTTCAAATATTTTAATATTTGAAATCATTTAAGTATTTCAATTCATATTTAGCATCGTTGACTTAGGCGTGAAATATTATTATCAACGAATAAATATATAACTTTTTAATTACTTTCAACTAGTTTCACGCTGAATCCCTAACGACCCCGTTAGGGATACGGCCGGAAACAGCGTGAAAACAGTCAGAGAGAACTGAAAGCGGTCTATAGTGATACGTATCGCCCAATAACAATACTTCACATAAGTTTCCTTCTAATACGGGCCGATTCCTACAAGTAACTGTCTCTATTGACACAATTCCTTTGCTTTTATTGTCTTTTTCACCTACATCTACCCTCTTTTACATTAGATTGGTAGCAATATATTATACTAGCGGACGCGCGCAGCTTCGCTTGCCTATTTAAGGGTGAATTCTAATAACCCATGAAACATGTGTTCAATGAAATATTTTTAAGTCTAAATTTCAAATTTTATAAAAATCGGTGGCGATTTAAAAATTTTTCCATACAAACTTTCAACCCCTTATTTGCACCCTTAGAGGGTGAATTCTAGAAAACCAAGGAAAAATGTGTTTAATTATATACGTTTAAGAGTCTGATTTCAAAAATTATGAAAATTGGTGACGATTTAAAAAAAACCTATACAAACTTTCAACCCCTTATTTGCACCCTTAGGGGGAGAANACTGTCTTGTTACTAGAAGTAAAAATAATTAATTATAATTTTACATAACAAAGTGCGAAGTTTATATACGATGTACGTATAATGTATATAGATTCTTATTTTATACTTGTACCGAGATTGTACGTTACTTGAGAGCACTTTAAGCCAACCACACGCCTTTAAGTAGCTACCCTCTAATACCACTCATTGTCTGGTTTAACTTAGAAAATGTTGTGATAAAAAATATAATGTGTTTATATACATATCTTTATATAGACCAGTTTAATATATAATAAGATTTTGGTATTGCTAGGCTAAATAATATACAATAGGTATTTTATTCATGAAGTTCGTATAAAAAAAAAATGAAGGAGTAGATATTGATTGAAATTAAAAAATCATTAAAGATAATAAAAATAACACTTTCAAACGTCTGTTATTGTTTCCGTATCCTTACTGCAAAGGAAAAACTACTCTAACATGCTTACGGACTAACTACTTGATTAATTAATATATCTCCTACGATTGATTAAATAAGATTCCAACTGAAACTAAACGACTTTGTATTTTTTCTGGCAGATAGTAAATACCAAGTTACCTGAGCCAAGGACAGAGCTCTTCCAGCTCGGTCTCGCAAATTCCAAAGCTGTAGAGGCCATTAGGGCCAACAGCATACTGCTTATTCGAAAAACGAAACTGTGTACTCGTAGGTACCAAGTTACCAACCGACCTCAAGCAGGTGGGAACGATAAAAATCCAAAACTATCGCCTTCCTATAAAATATTTCTATAAAATATTTTCAATTTTTAAATAATCTTTCTATAAGAATTTAAATAAGTGTATTCAACAATTCTTGATCCTCTAACTATAGATACATTAAAATAAGCACAAGATTATTCTACTCGTAGCATGTTATCGAAGCGTTCCGTCAGCATTATGCGAAAATAAATATTATTTGTTCGTATTCTGTTTAGATAGTCCACTCAAATTGAAACTATTTATATTGGAATAAATCGAAAAAATGTTCACCATTTTCATATCGAAAAGCTACTTACGAACGAGAAAATATTATTTTCAAAAGTAAATTCAGATTCATATTTTTAGCATAAGCGCTTACATGTTTTCAGGTGTAAAAATATATAAAGTTTTTTATCTTTTTTTCAATGTAGCGGTTAAAATATTTTTATTCATATAGATCATTTACATAGGTTTACATTTTACGAGGAATGAGCTATGCTCGGAATTTGTTTAAGGTATAAAATCATGAAGAAGATTACCTAGAAAAAACCAGAATAACTGAAATCAAAAGTGATAATTATGTTGAATTGGCAATAGGCAAAAATCTTGTTAAACGACTAATGGCTATTGGAGCAAATGGGTCCTTAAGTGGAGACCGCAGTTCAGTAAGACCACCTGAACGAGGTTGCTAGCTTTGACTGGATGGGGCAAGTGGAGAACTTTGATACGCCCTGGAGGAAACTTACGTCTACCAGTCGATAAAAGCAGGCTGAGTTCATTTACTTTAAATAATAAGTGTAATGTATTAAAAGAATTAATCTTAAAATAATTACAATATGCATATTCGAATATTTCAATATGTATGGTTGTAAAAAGAAATAATGGCTCAGTTTGTATACATTTGTATATGCATACAAATAAAAACTAGAGCTCATGACAACACTTACTATGAAATTTCTAATACACTTTAAATTAAAAAGTTCAAAAGATATCTTTTTAATTTCCCATACGGTTTCATCGTGACATTTTACTTTAAATCTCAGGAGAATCCATTTTGTAGGCCGTGTTCTTGTTCGTCTTCTTAGGCTATATTTTAATTTAATTTTTATTTCATAATATACGTAGACTGCATTTGAATTGAAATATTTTATTGATTTCATAGTTCTTCTATTAATGAATTCCACAGTTCTTTTACTACTTATTAAATGTTGCTATGGTAACATTTTTCTTTGATAGGCAGCCATGTTTGTAAGCAAATGTTATATGAGGGAGTAGATATTTCCTTTGAAATAATTTGCTATATTAGGTTGGAGTATTAAAGGCGACTGTTATTGCAATGTAAAGGGGCCCTTGAAACATACTCCTGTGGTATCAAGTCCCAGGCACTGCTCGAACCTCAACAGTATTAGTATATTTTATAATTTTACAATTGTTAAAAGTTAATTCAATAAAATACATAATACGAGCTGTAGTTTTCTTCATATTAGTCAATACATAAGATATCACATATAGGAATAAATATAAAAATAGAATAAGCCTGCCTTGATGGTTCTGTATAATTTTCATAAAAGTATAAATATTTTTTGGACACACTTTAGTGAATTCGATTGATTGACTAAAACCATTATGTTATTTTAAGTAAAACTATTTACAACTCGATTCGAGACATGTTTTCTTTATTTTATGTCTTTATATTGCCTGTTATATTCAGAGTATTTAAGCCATGGAATGTGGAAAACGGAAATAATTGGCCACTGTGACGTCTCATCTCTGCCATTGTACTGTGAGATTGTTAGTGAAAGACTTAATGACCTCGTAAGATGTCCATGTATACCTGTTATACACGCTGACAATACTTATACCTACTTAAAACATATTTTTATACAAAAATTGGTATCAGATCAAAAAATGATAAGTATTCTAAAAACAATATATTAACTTATATTATGAGTTTTTCTTAAGTAGTAGAATGAAGGACAAATTTAATACTGAGAACAGTATAAAAGCTAAATTCCTACATTTTATAGATTTGATAAAAACAAATATTTTATCATAAATTTGTATGAAAAATATACGATACCCTATATAAATTGATATTCATGTCCACGAAATTGAAATTTTACGTCGCTAAAAGATATGCAAGCTCCAAGATTTACGTTTATTGGTAAGACATGATAAACTTTTCTTGTACTTTTATGAACATAATTTTTGTTATTTTTATTACCTGTACCTATTTGTATAAAAAAATTGATGATTTAAATATTTTTTCTACACTATTATGTGTTAGATACTTATATTTGGGTACTAAATAAAAATAATTTAAATAAATTTTAAACAGTAATAGCATAGTTTAATATGTTTTATAGTTTTAAAAATGGTTTAAGAAATTTAAATCTTTATATAAAGGTGCTTATTGATTTACTCATTACAATGTTTGACACAATTATATCACAGATACAAAATATAGCGTTGTTCTAATAGCTCGTCGTGTCATAAATAAAAGCAAACAAAACATCATTTATTATTTTTATTAAATTAATGATAACGATTAATGAAATTATTATTAAAGTTACCTAAACGAAAACTCCTTGTGTATTCTTTAAAGCTAATTTGGGATATTGCGATAAATGGCGGAAGTCTGAAGCGATCTTAACTAGCTCATACCAAAGTTGTTTGACGACTACAAATGTTAGGTTCTTGATGAAATTGAACGTACAGCTACTGCTTGACTGTGCATTTGTATTTCACTTCCATAGAGGGTGTGTTTACTTCAAAATGTTATGATATATAATAGAAAATCATTGAGGAGCGTGGTTTTGTATTTTTAGAAAAAACATACATAAAAAGTTAAACGTAGCAGGATTAGACCATCCGCACCTCCAAGTGCTCCAAGCGCTCTGACAACCAAGTAATACGTTCTTATCAGGCTACATTAAAATTCTTATATCTTTCGCTTTTTAAAACTTATGTATGATGTTAGTTCTAAGAAAATTCAAGTTTTTATACGTGTTCCTAAAAACATTTTTCTATTTTTAGTATGGAACACTTTGAAAATGAAAAAAAATGTTTTAGTCCATGATTTAGTGTCTGTCGAGTTTAATTATAAATGTATAACATTTATCTTACTGACAAGGTCAAGTTCATAATTACGAACCTCATTTGCTAGGTAATAGGTATTTAACGTATTATTGAATAAAAATTTCTTTCTATATCGATAAGGCCGCCTTTTGTAACTCTTACGCGGATATTTTCCTGAAGGTCGCTTAGTTTGTAAGTTATTTCGTGAGCTTTGATATTAACATCAAAAGGCAAATATTAGCTTAGAAATATTTTACGGGTGCTACCTCCTTTGCCTTGAGTTCATATTTTGACATCCTTATTCTTGAATGATTTTATTTAAAATATTCTTATCTCAGCTAAGACAAGACAACGCACGGCGTTTAGTTCCACTATTCAATATACAAAGTTTAAAAAGAATGAAATAATTAAACAATTCTTAAATTTTCTTAGGTATTCTCTGTTTACCTTTTTATATGTGGAAGATAGCAGAAAATTCTTAAATTTCTAAAGAAACATCTAGCCTATTTCCAGAGCCAAACAATCGAATTAATAACGCACTGCTGGCTTGTTGGAACTGGTTCAGTGTCGTGTATCGTTTGTGATGTATTGTTAACTGTAATGCGGTACAGTATTTTGTAGTAATAAAAATGATTAAGGCGTACATTAATGACTGCTATAATAATTTAACGATTTATAAAAATAAAAGAAATGTATTATTATCATTTTCTCACTCTAGTAAGAAGGCGTATGGTGTTGTTCATCTCTCAACACATAATATCTCAAAAAAGTGGGTAAGGAGTATATTAGCAATAGGCTACCTCTGCCTACCGTGCTATTTGCGGAATATATTGTAAAGCTAAAAAAGAAAGGAATTTACTATTGAATGATTATGAAAAAAAAACACACTCAATGAACTAATTTTAATTATTCAATTCAATGGTTTTAATATGAAGAATGATAAATTACCTTTTATATTCTTTCATATAATATATATATTAAAAAACTTTAATTAATTTGAAAGTTGCAAATATATTCGATGTGTATGCGATACGGCTTAACGGCTTTAAATGAAATTTAAAGCGCACAAACGTGTTTGTACCCTGATAAGCGAGAAAATAAGATTTTGTTTACATAGTATAATCAAATCGACTGTTTTTGTTGTAGCTTCACGCTATAACCCGCATGTAGCACGGTAGGCGGAAAAAACCTAGATTTGAGGCATTGCGTATCGAGTGGCGGAACTTAATGCCGTTAATATTAGACTTTTAAACAATTATGAAATATTATGAAAATCTTTTTCAATATTATGAAAATCTATGTTAAACAATTTTTGATATTTCCCTTAAATTTTCCGTCTACACCTTTCAAGTTAAAACAAACTGAGCCTTTTTGCTTGAGTAAATCACATTCATTGAATATTTGTAGAGGCAAAAGTCAACACGAGGCTCACGAGGCTCACGAGGCCCTGTGTTCTCTAAGATTACTCTCAATGTTAATTTTAATTTACCGAAACCATTTGGGTGGTGTATGCAAATACACATGCGTCACTAGCGGAGCGTTATAAATCTTAAAGCTCTTACATAGGCAATTTTTCAACAAATACGACGACTGTTTTTGATGTGTGCAATAAAATAATTCGTGGGTTCGATTTACATTTGGAAGAGTTCAAATTATTTAATATTTTCATTTCCTCGCTCTGGTAATAAGGCAAAGCGTGGCCGTGGCGTAGAATTTCACCACTCAACACACCATATCAGAAAAATTAGGCAAAAAGTGTGGAACAGCATATGTAAGCACTAGGTTCTGCCTTAGCTATGTGAGAAAAAGCTTGACTGCTGAAGAAAGCTGCTTATTACATTATACATTACCTTTGCGTTACTATGTAAAAAACTAAAGATTATTTACTGCTGCCTACTTTAATTTTGAGCACACCAAAAAAGTGTAGGAAAACGACATAGAAGAATAAGAAAAAAATCTAATTAAACATTAAATTACATTTGAGTTAAATTAATTATAGAAACAAGCTCGCAGAAACATAAAAGTAATGCATAAATCATGTATTTGCACCTAATTAAACCGCGATGAAATGTTATTCAATATTCAATAACCAATTAGATTTCAATTTGTATCTAATTAAGTATCTTATAATTGATAGTTGGATTGTGGCTATAGGCATAATTAACAACCATGCTCTCAATACAACGAGAATGCTTTTAAAATAAGTAATCAAAATAAAAAATAGTGTATATAAAGAATATATTTAGAAAAAGCTGAATAAATGATGTGGCTGATTACTAAACAAATATGTAACATATTGAATATACACAAGCGTCCATATAAAAATTACAAAGCGATTGGATTCTTGCTATTATGTGAATAGGTAGATATCCAATTATCCTAGCCAATAACAAAAAAATGTTCTTTGTATAAAAGTTATAAAAAAGTTTTCTATCTAAAGAATTAGTTGTCGTTGTTGTTTGAAAAAATCCATTGACCTCAAATATTTTTTTCGCAATTTTTTTTTTTAATTATTGACACTAAACCTTACAATTTTTCTTTTATAATAAAATATGATTCAGTATATTAGACTGTTTAAAAAAACAATTATTTTAATTTTAAAGCCCTTTTCAGAAAACAAACACTATAATATTAAAATTCAAAAAAATACTTTATTGTTTTTTTTGCAAATATGAAAACAATTATTTGTTATTTAGTATATTTATTCACACATAAAATAAATATTATGTATTAAATAGTTAGTCTTTATAAACTAAAATAAAATACGAGCCCAGATAAATATAATAAATCTTGTCTAGACCCTTCATACTTGAGCCTAGATTTACTTAGGTCTACCTAACTAGTAATAGGATAATAGTGTCCTAAATGACCAAGACAAACGAGCTTAGTAATAGCTTTATATAAAATAGTATTACTATAGTTGAAACCATTTCTAAATTATTTTTGTTTTTTTTTTTAGGTTCACACGTTTTACCTGCAGAGCACGATAGAGAGAGAGACACTCCGCTTTCCGAAAAAAACATGACATAGCATATTCAGTGGCCGGACTCAACTTCCAAGGTAATTGACATTATATTTTTTTATTTCATAAATTTCTAAATTATTTTTATAAAAGCTAAATATACATTTTTATTGCAACTATTATTCCATGTCAATTAGTTGCCTATAAATCACGGTTCACTGCAACAAGCGGCCATAAATACATAATGTACGTAAAACCACAAGAGAACTGTAATCACGTGCATGTATGTACTGAATATTCAATATTCAAATTGCACTAATATTGATCACCGAAACTAAGCTAGTGAAGAGACGTTCTTTCTGAGCCCCATTTAGATGATAATTCCCAAAGGATAGATTAATGGGGGAAAATAATTTACATTTCAATTTACTTTGTCCCATTTCATTATATTGCTTCACGTTTTTGCGCTTTCAAAATATTATACTGAAACATTTTTTTTTGTTTTTTACAAAAGTGTATTTAAACGTTGTGTAGTAAGTGTATTTAAAAGTGTAGTTAAAAAAACCGATTATTTGTGTGTGTTCTTGACGGGTCTATTAAAAATGTTAAATGAATATTATGAGAACATTTTTATGAGTAATCTAAAAGAAAATTACTTTTGAAGTTTTTTGGAATACTTTGTAAAGATACAACACAGAAGTACTTGCAAACGTAACTTTTCAGATAATATATTTTTCTTTAAATTTAAGATTGTTAAATAGATATATATTTTTTTTACAATTTATATTAGGAAATTGTATTTTTTTTTATTATAACAAATTTTTTACAGCGAGATTTATATCCACATATAATCTGCCTATAAAAATTAAAAACAGATAAATAGTCTTTGCTATTTTGCTAAAAGTTATTTTAAAAAGTAATTTTAATAACAATTCTATTTATCCAGAGTTTATTTGCACATGTATATATCAGTTTGTTCATTTGGAACTAAACTGGAAGTTGGAGCTTGTAAAAAAGAATATGAAGTAATCCTACGTACGTTGTAGATATAGCACAGTACAAACGTAAAAACAGATTGAAATAGTAACTTTTGCTCGCAATATTGCAAACCGTTTTAATGACAAAAAGCTTTGCCAATCTAACTTGGGTTTGTTAAATAAAAAAAATCTATTGTGACGCAATAGTGACTTATATGGTTAAGCATGACGGTAGTAAGTTCAATCGAATATGAATGGAAAGTATTATTTTAATTTCTCAACGTTTGCAATACAATAAAAAAAAATATAAGTTTCTAAAAATTTTTTTTTTAGTATGTGATTAACATATATAAATATCTTTTTTCTTATTCCACAAAAGAACTATAAATATAAATAAAATCTGTTCTTCTCAAATAAAACTAATTATAGCAGCATTACTTTGCTAAAACGATACAAGACAAATAATTTTGTTTACAATCTCCTGTAACAAATAAGAAATTCAATACAAAATCTTGATTTTTGTAAAAAGATCCATTAATCACCTCGTCCCATTGTTTACTTGCAAGCAGGTTGCGTCATTGTTTGTAAGCTTTAATAGCTAAAAATCTGAGCTATTATATATGTCTATCGAGTCTTTTTTTTTTTAATTAAAGTAGTCTCCAGTTCAGTCAGTTCTTGATTCCTAATTTTTTTTACAAATAAATATCTTATGTTAATAAATGTTAATGTAACATTCAAATGGCGAAAGAATTAAAAAAATCGGTTCAGTAGTTTTTATGTATATTCACACATAAACATACATATATACAAATAGGTATATGTAGTATAGAAGTATAGATAATTAGATATAAATTATTAATCGTATTTAAGTGGCCTCATTTTCCCTGGAACATGAAATGCGGTTGGCGATAAATAACGTGCGGTTTTAGATTCCGTGACACAAAATCCATCAACAAAATAATGAATAGAGAGTCTCTACACTACTCTTTATGTAACACTAAATTATCTTGCTTGATGCGAAAGTACAATTTAAGTTTCTGTAAGCTAGTATCCAATTCAAAACAAATCAGCAAAAAAAAACAAATCTGAGATGCATAAGGACAACTGTCAAGCATGAGAAAGATTTATAGTAATGTTTCTTTTTGGTCGTATATTAAATTACACGTATGTAGGAAATATATCATTTTACTGATTTACGCCTAATGTTTATTCGATGATGACATACGTTGGAAGTTTCGGCCGCTTATTTCGACGCACCCATCCCTACGATAAATGGGATATCTATTTAGTTGATATTGTAGATAATATTTGGTTTCTTGTTTTAGAGAATTCGTATATTATAAATATTCGTTGACAAATTTAGATATGATAATTTATAGTTTCAGTAGAGTAAGTGCCAATTACTTACATATAAAAAATTACTATAGGTATTATTTCTTATAGATGATTTATTAAAATTTGATCTGTAAGTATCAATATTTGCTTGTGAAATTATTTTTTTTTACGCCCACTGCGGGACCTTCCCCAAGGTTTAAGATTAGTTTCCGCATCTAGTGGCGTTCAGCAATCTTAATTAGATCCTCTGTCCACTAAGCTTCATCCGGTTCGTGACCGCCACTCCTTAAGTTAAGAGAGTCAGAACCGTTCCACCCCGACGGCCATCGCTTCTTCTCGTTATTATTCCCATCCACTTCTTTTTCGGATGAGCAATTCTTCGAGCAATATCGGTTACTTTCGTTCTCTTCCTTTCCACCTCATCAAACATTGCTCTCTCCATCTCCGCTGTGTCACCTTGAGCATTCATATTAGAATAATAATAGAATAGTCGGTAGCGGCCACGTCTCGCTCCTGTATATCTATACTAGCAACTTAACTTCGTTGTATTTAAATATGTATAAAAAAATATAATAGAAAAGTTAAAATAATTTTAACAATTCAACATAAAAATTGATAGAAAAACATAATCCAACTTAATTAAAACATGAATTTTATATCAAAAGTATAAAACAAAGTCAATTATAATAATTATAACACCAATTTCGATACGAAATGATTGTCCACTTATCGGCCTATTCATTAATGTTAGGCACTTAAAGTAGCGGTCACGCACAACAACGATGGTTACAATTGATAAAACAAAAACAAATAGTTAAATTATTCTTCAATAAAAGCTAATTGGATGGATTGGATCAAACTGAATGATTTTGAAATCTACTTGTTATATCACAAATATAAATCGGGATATATTTTATTTTTTCTAGAGTAAATATTGTTGCTATAAGTTAAGAGATTTTTACTATTGACTTAGGACATTTTAGGTGAAATAATCATTTATATAAATTTATGGGAAACAAAAATGCCGAAAGATCATGATTTTAAAGTTCATGTTATCTTTCTAAAGTTTGCTAAATGATCACTCTTTCTAGAACCACCATTTAGAACGCACTTAATCAACTTATTTTAGAAAGTACTTCGAA
The DNA here is from genome assembly GCA_036379175.1 of Heliconius cydno galanthus. NCBI lineage: Eukaryota > Metazoa > Arthropoda > Insecta > Lepidoptera > Nymphalidae > Heliconius > Heliconius cydno. Next base: position 27,902 of record JAKRZM010000811.1, on the reverse strand, counting down.
GATGGCTTTGGTAGAATCATTCTGAACTTGGTTGGGCAGAGAGAGAGAAGCAATTTGATAAATGTATTTCAACTCTTTCCTCATACGTCTAGGTTTGGTTTATAATAATAACTAAGTTTGTTTCTAATTTCAAATATGCTTTTTGAGAATATGTCACTTCACGAAAAATATGTTTTTTCTACGGTGATTCAAATATTTGTGTGAATATGTGTGAGTATGAGTTGTGAGAATGAAATGTACTTTGTAGATTATAAAATAAACGGTTTATTTGATCGTTTACGATGTTTTATATTTTTGCTAAAATAAAAAAAACTGAAACTATGTTTCTTTAGAAACGTAAGGTCATACTGAAAAGAGCTTAGAAATTTACAGTCAATGGAAGAATAACGAAGGAAGACGAAATATATTTTAGGTTTGCTAGGACTAAGACTTCTTAACTTTTTGCTTAGTCATTCACTTTAGTATGTCTTTGGCTAGCACTTCTTAAGTACCTTTCCGGGTACTACAGCTACCGTAATATATCACTGTCTCATTTGAAGTTAATAAATGAAACATGTCTCGATGAATAAAGTGAGATTTATTTTAAAAAAATATGCTTTTTACTGAAAAGTAAGATGCCTTGATAATTTGTTGATACTAGAGTGTAGGCAAAGGGAACCTGGCGTTAACACACTCCGTTCCCCAATTTCCACGGAATTCTGAAGCCTCCAGAATTCGGCGGTAAAGTGGGGAAGGGAATATATTAACACTAGGTTCCCTATGCCTAACATGCTGTGTGTGGGATAACTTTGACCATTTCAGCATTACAAATATGCCTTTGATTCACATAAAACATCTCACGTGCGATATTTCGAGCTGACTAAGCAAAGAGCTTTAGGAAAACGTTCACTACCACAGACGCTATCATCTGCAATTATACTAGATTTAGTTCAACCTCAATCGGTCTTTACACTTATAATTCCATAGTATAAGTAAGTTGTTGTCAATTCAGTCCCTTTTATCTTCGTAGTAAGCTAACTAATATATGTTAATGAATCTTTATCAATAACAAATATATTCCTTGATAATGATTTTTTGCAAGTGAAATATTTTGAACTGTGTCACAAACACCACTAAGCTTAGCCTTAGCATCAAGTAAATGGTAATTCTCTGACTTTAATACATGTACTAGCGGACGCGCGCAGCTTCGCTTGCGTATTTAAGGGTGAATTCTAATAACCCATGAAACATGTATTCAATGAAATATTTTTAAGAGTCTAAATTTCAAATTTTATAAAAATCGGTGGCGATTTAAAGATTTTTCCATACAAATTTTCAACCCCTTATTTGCACCCTTAGGGGGTGAATTCTAGAAAACCATGAAACATATGTTCAATTAAATATTATTAAGAGTCTAAATATTAAATTTTATAAAAATCGGTGGCGATTTAATAATTTCCCATACAAACTTTCAACCCATTATTTGCACCCTTAAGGGGTGAATTCTAGAAAACCATGAAACACGTGTTCAATTAAATACTTTTAAAAATCTAAATTTCAAATTTTATAAAAATAGGTCCCGATTTAAAAATTTTTCCATACAAACTTTGAACCCCTATTTCACCCCTTTAGCGTTAAGATTTTTCAAAATCCCTTCTTAGTGGATGTCCAGATTACGAAAGTAAACTTTTGTCCAAATTTAACGTTTCTANTGATTGCGTAAAAGACAGACAGACAGACAGACAGAGTTACTTTCGAATTTATAATATAGGTATGGATATGCGTACAAGAATTGTGACGTACTAAATAAGAACGTATGGCTTAGTGGTCAGAGCGCTGAGACGGTATCCCTGAAGCGTAGGACCCGCTTTTCTTCTCATTGATGTTGAATAGAATACAACGCGTAGTGAAAATTAACGTTAATAGAGCGAGGAAATGAAAATAACTCATTATTCCTAGTGGGAATCGAATCAACAACCGTCACGTTTACAACCAGATATTGTGCCGTTGCGCCACGCCAGTCTATAATTATTAAAATAAATTATGTATTTTAAAAACAAATAATTTATTATTATTATAATTTATTATTATAAATAAAGTATTTTGTCAATATAACAAACGAATACTCTATGTAATAATTCTAATTATTTTTAATAACCACGAATGTTTTAATACTCTTGTTTCAGTATGAAATTCTACAAACAAAAAATATTTATTTGATGAGAGCTTCAGGTTCGGAAAATATAAATAAAATAGCTGTTATTCATCCAGTCTGAAAAATACACGCACTGACAGCGTTTATTTTTGAATAGAAATAGATTTAGTTATTTTTTGGGAAAAATGTCCACCATGAATGTTTACTATGTGACTATATGTATTTCGTTTATGAAATTTGTTTTTTTTAGGTTTTTGAAAGTTCCTTTATTTTATACATCGAAAGAAATAAAAGTGAACTGGTTGGATTCAACGCCACGCAATTTAAATATAATTGTTTTCGAGTTCTGACATTCAGACGATATAATATAATTACAGATATTTAATAGCACAGATACAATTAAATTTTTATATGAATAAATATTATTATATTTTATACCAACAACGCAGTTCAATGGTTGCGTCGAATGAATTCGTTCGGAAATCGAATGTCACTTGCATTCATTATGTGATATGAATGAGAACACGTTGTGGATTCATATTAAATATTAAAAATGATTATATAGTAGTCTACTTATGTCAAGAGGTGATTTATTTAGAGTATTCAGTAGTATTTATTGATTATTATACAAAATCTAGCACTAAAATTAAGATAAAACTATTTCAACATAATGATGACAAATAGAAGTAAGTTTTTAAAAAATCCTTACAAGTATTAGGATGATATTGGTTTGTGAATATATCTATAAATCTAACTAATAAATTTAGATTAAAGACCTCATATATACATGCCCAGTTATTGTTGCTTGCTCGAAACCATTGATTTTAATTATTTTTCTTTAAGATAAATAATCTATAATTATTTTTGATAATAAAAACTGATCTGAATATCCTAATTCCAAATCGAATAAAATATATTGCATATTTTTTATCAACCCAAATTAAAAAAAGACCTGTCATTCCTTTGCGATGCTTTGACATAAATTGGGTAAGCATTAGCCGCTGTCAGTGGGAGAGCAAGTAGCTCACAGCTACGTGACCTGAAACACAACAAACTACCCACCATATTTTATTCCACAGAACAAAATAAGGCAATTCTAAAACCGAAGGGGATCCATTAAATTTAATTAAGAAAATACATACGTATAAATAACCTCGTATTAGAGTTATACGCAATATTAATGTTACGCCAAAAACAATAAAATATACATAAAATTTACTTTATTTACCCTACAAATACATTGAAGGATGTTGTTTGAACGTAATTAGCTTCACGGAAAAATATCAGACGTTTGAAACAAGGCTTTATGTCAATGATATAAAGTATCTTTTAATATATTATGTAAATTTTATGACGGTCCCTAATGAATGTGAGGGCTTAAGGAGCACGGCGTCTATTATAGGTATTCTAATTTATTTAGTATTTATTTTCACTTTATATTATTAAAATAATAAGAACACACAATTGATGAACAAAAGTCGGTTAATTCGAAAAAACAAAAGAAAAGAAAGAATAAAATTAATTACATTGTTAATTATATTAATTAAGGTATGAAACAGCGTTAATATTAAATCTCAACCATAGTTATGTCGTCGCGGCTTTTTTCTGATCTTTTTAATCAACTTTATTACGCAAACCACACTCTCCACTTCCCGCCTGAATTTTATGTAGGGAGTGGCCCATTGCCAACCCAACTCCTGTATCTTATCAAAGCGTCTTGTTCTCAATTAATATTATTCAGATATTAATTGACGTTTCTAACTAAGACTGTAAGTTCTATAATCCCTTTAAACAAGATTGTTCCGGAACCGGAAGACGTCGCTAAGAGCAACTACTCGCTTAAAGGCTTTCCTTTACCATCCTCTGTAACTTTAAATCCTGAGAGGTAAAAAGTTTATGTTCATATTTAACTTCGTAAAAGCTGTAAACAAAAGACAATCTTAAAACGTTTTAATTCTTAAACTATTTAAATGAATTACGAAGTAACTGTCAGAGTTTACTAGAGTTTAACAAATACAAACAGGAAAGTTTTGTTGAAGATTTTGTGGGGCGTATTTAATTTAGGTTGAAACTTTTCATTTAATACTAAAGGATGTAAAGACATAATATAATAAAACTGTAGCTCATCACTATGCATAGAAGATATTTGAGAAAATCTGTTATTGGGGGCATTTAACCAAAACAATGGTTTTTAAAATTTTTGTCTGTGCATTTGTTCACGCTTAACCTATCTAAATGAAAATTTTCATATTTAATGTTTGTTTCATTTCAATCGGTTCATATAAAAAAAGTAATGTCAATATAAATAATTGCATATGACGATATTGCTACAAAATAGGTGTTTTATTGAATTAAATGGTGCGTGGGATACGGAGTGACTTAGTTCTAGGGTGCTTTTCTACACCAAGTGCTATAAATGCAGAGTTATAAATTAAATGAGTCGAGTGGTTTACTAGTAAACTACGTATTATCAACAAGTTTCATGATGAAATAAATTATTAAATGTAAAACTGGGCCAGATTCAGTTTCTTGAATTTTATTAGCTTGTTAAAGAGAAAAAACAGACAAAACAAGTACCGCTAAAATCTTCAAGTCAACAGTATTTCACGTTAGCATAATTACCTACACGCATTTTATAATTAATTGTGCCCCATATATAATGTCATTAGCGTCATTTAAATTCCAAAAGGGATTTATGATTAACATATTTCAAGCTTAATTATTTTAGAGATTGCAAAATAAATGGTGTTTTGCAGAACTTGTTAATTTCGTATTTGCCAGTTACTTAGCACAATTCCTTATTCGTTTGTTGTTTTCATTTCGAAGTTTTAGTAATATAAAGTGCGATGTTTAGTTCCGAAATGGAGAACAGAATATCTTAAGAGAACATTTAATTCTATCTTTCTATACTGATCCGGGAGAAAGAGGCCATCGTGGCACTAACATGACTGAAATATTTAATATTTTCATTTCATCGTTCTGATGACAAGGCGAATCGCAGCGTTAAGTTCCGTCACTCAATATAAAAGTGGAAAATAGAAGTGTCTTAATTGGGGAAGAAGTTTTTACACTAGACGCCCAGGTTCCCTCTGCCTACCTGCTATACGCAGAATATATCATGAATCCAAAAAAATAATAAAATATAAATCGTCATAATTTTCATCATATTTTTTGTCTACATTTATCTTCCCTTAGCATAAAAAAATCCATAAATAATTTTATAGATATGAAAACAAGTAAGTATTCTTTATGTCACTATATAATTTTTTATATAAAAAATTGGGTAATCATTAATTAATATGTTTGTAATTAGTCGTTTAACTTAATTACGTTAGCTAAAACAAAAGCTTCAATTAAATTATTTTCTCAAAGCGAAAATTTATCATTAACTTTTAATTAACTGAACCTTTCTTGGCTGCGACCGAATTAACTATTTTATTCATAGTCACATAGGTATCTATTATTATAGGATTTCATTACGTTGAACTAGGTTCTCTCTGCCTGCAAATATTATACACTATATTTTTTTTTACAAATTCATTAATCAGCTTCACTCTGTATCCCACACGAAGGAGGGTAAGCAGAGGGAACCTAGTGTCAAGACACTCCGTACCCTATTTTCCGCCGAATTCTGAGGGATTGCGTGTTAAGTGGCGGAACTCAACACCGCACTTTGCCCCGGCACCAGAGTGAAGAAATGGAAATATAAATTGAAATAAATATTTCATTTCCTAGAGTGGGGATCGAACCCACAACTAGTCGCGTTTACCGGTACACATTTGTGCGCCTGCGCCATGACTGGGCTTTCTCTTTTTATAAACTGATTTACATTCTATTTGTCCCTCCTTAAACAGAAGAGAATATTATATTAAAATTGACACGTACCCTAAATTTTAAGCTCTTTTACAAAAAATTTTAAGCTTATCAAATTTCAAGGAAATAAAGATATACAATGTACAAATAAAATATATACCTTAAAGTATCATATATCATAATTAGCTGCATACCTACTTGAAAATTTAATGAATCTACGTATCAGCGAGAATGAACGTTGAATTTGTTAATATATTACCGTAAGAGCTTTAATATACGAACTTAAAATTCTAAATGGCTCATTTAGCAAAATAATTTACCGTTTGTAGCTATAAACTGCCTTCGTATGAAATACTTAAAGATATTTAAAATGTTGGAATAAATTTTAAGACGTCAAAATAAAACACCATTATAGCGCAGCACGAAGCTACTGTCTGACTGAATGCAATTTGTTTATAAGATTTCAAATAAAAATTAATTCGATTTATATTCTTAGGTTATATTCTGATATATTTTTATAATAGTTAGAGACCAGTCGTAGAGCAGGGGTACAAGCGTGTGACTGTAAACGCGAAAGGTTGTAGATTCGATTCCCACTCCTTCTTTTTCCTGGCATTAATCCCGGTTTTAGCCTGAGTCTGCCTTTCTGTTCAACCTACTCCACTTTGCATGGTCTTTAACGTTCTTGGTGGTTAGATCATTGGCTCTCATATCCTGCATCACGACATCGTATCGGTCAGAACGACGGTCAACTTCAAGAAACCCATTCCGAAGTTCTTCAGAAAGCATTACCGCTACACAACTGATGGGTGCGAAATACTTCAAGAAGCTAAAAAAATCTATTCTTTGAAGTCCAAACGCTTGAAACGATGATTGAAGAAGTTATAAAAAAGGTTTCAAAAAGACTAGGCAGTTTATATAGCGCCTAAAAATTTTTTCAAATGGCAACAAAGACATAAACCCTAAGCGAAATTATCAACAAAGAAATATTTCGCACCATTACACGGCGTAGAGTCGTATCGTAGTAATTGCTTTATCCAATAACCAAACAAACAATCAAAATATAATTGAATTTTGCCCGGAGTTTGCTTGAGGGGCGCCTTGATAGAATCTCGAATGTCTGCTGCAGCCCGTTTACTTTAGACTTGAAAAGTATTTACTATAGGTCAATAATTCTTGTCCGTCGTCCGTATTCTTTGGCGCGATGGCAAAAAAAAATATTTTCTGAACATTTTGTTTCGATTTAAAATACCATGTGTATGCTCTAAATGCTCTAAAACCACCTTTAGTGGAAAATTTTTAGTCCTTTTAGCATTAAATGTTATTTCATTTATTATAAAATATGTGACAGATAAAAATTAGTTTAGTTAATTAATTTACATGTAACAGTATAACTAATAGTGTTTCAATTTAGTTTTGCTTATTCGCTTTATTGTTGTTTATTATTTTTTAGCTTCACCCTGTTTCCCGCATATATCAAAATGAAATATTAAAATTATATCATCACCTTCACGCTGTATCCCACACACAGCAGGGTAGGCAAAGGAAACGTAGTGTTAAAAAAAATCCGTTCCTCATTTTCCGCTGAATTCTGGAGGAATTGCCTGTTGAGTGGCGGAACTCAACGCCGTTCTTTGCCTCGTAATCAAAGCCATTAAATAAAAATGTAAATTTAAATAAATATTTCATTTCCCCGAGTGGGGATTGAACCCACAACCAGTCGTGTTTACAGTCACAGATACGTGCGCCCTTGCGCTACGACTGGCCTCATAAAATAATACAATATTTTTCTTATTCAGAATTGCTTACTTTAATAACAAAGTTATAAGCACTTTTAATTACTCGCCGTACTTGTCGCTACGTCTTGCTATTATAATCACGAGCGTGTAATGGATGGCTACGAGAGCGTGACTAAGTAGCTACAAGATACGTCTTAAGCTATCCATACACTAAAGTTATGTTATAATATCTATAATATATTTATTGAAGCGCTAAACTATGAGAATAATTTATTAATATACTAGGAAATTATTATTTATTATACATTTATAAATATATTATTTAAATATTGATTTCGTAAGCAACTTTTTTTTTTACGTTTTCATTTTGTAATAATAATAGCCACCTGCAACTTCGTTTTAATGAACTATATACCAAACCTATATAGCAAATTTTGATTATAAAAATAAAGGCCCATTTTTATATATATTTTTTTCTGAACAACCAAGCCTTTAGTATAATACAATATGATATTTTTAAAGCTTAAAGTTCGATTATTCAAAACAATTTAGTTAGGACACTGAGACTAACAGATTCACTTAAAGGATTATTTTGAAAAAAGTTCATAACATTTCTCCAGATTTTCTTTACGTCTCATATATTCATGGCACGAAGCTCATAATAAGAGAGCACCGAAGCTTGACACACCCATCCTCGTTACGGGAGTTAGTTTTCATCATCTCATTCGAAATGAAAAGCTATTCAATTTAAGTGAAAGTGAGCTTTACACTAATTAAACTTTACTTTTACATCGTTATATTTTTTTTATTTCTTTCTTACTTTAAAGTATCTCATGTATTTTACTAGTGATATACAAAAAATATTGTTATGTACGTATATGTTCATTTAAGAAATAATTTAAGAGTGTGTATATCGTATATCACGTGCACAGTATACCTGACCTGACCTGTGCCTGACTACAAAATATTTTAGAAAACGTTTACAAATAGAAACGTAGCAGGACTCGAACCTGTGAGTTGTCGATGCCACCCTATATGTTTTCTAAAAAATACATTTATTTTTCAATGTAGAACAACATTTTAAAAAAGATATTAATTCAAAAACTTTAAAGGCGTTGTAGTCTTGAATATTTAATACTAATTGTAGATTGATACCTCCATGCAGTCTCTATGTTAATTCTCTTTACAAACGGACTACAAGGTGATCCTACAAGAGTAGTTATTAAATACAAATACCTCTCGTCTAATTCTTAACAAAATTGCGTTATATTTTTTACTTTTTTAGAAATAATAAAACCGAAATGAATTACCATTTTCATGTTAATATAATTTTTTAATATAAGTGAGCTTTTAACCAAAAATCGCAATTTTACTCAATATTGGATACTGTTCCACATAATATAATATTATAGCCTTCATAATATTAAACATGTTAAGAAAAATCTAATATAGAAGGAAGGTTATCTATATACTTTTTCATTTTGCACATTATAAACAACTCGCACGAATGAGGCTAAGAAGCTAACAGACAATTTATTTGGTTGTTTGATTAAACTAGTTTACTAACATAAGTCTGCGTAACCTTGTATTTACTTAACCCTATTAAGCTTGTAAAATATAGTGAGATTACATGCCCTACTTATACCAGTACTATTTAATTTTTCATAAAGCATAGGTATATTACTTTTAAACTACCTACAGTAGAATTTCTTTATTTAATTTGCGGGTGGTTATTTAACCGTAAGTTGTGAATTTAATCTACATAATAAACATACATATTATGTAAATACGATGGGTATATATATGGCAGGGTGGGCAGAGACAACCTAGTGTCAATACTCTCTGTTCGTTATGTTGCAGAACTCAACACCGCAATTTGCATTATCATAGCGCTAGCCAACTAAAATAATTCTCCCAAATGGGGATCAAACTTTAATATTTACAACTTTAGTATTTACAGTCTCTGGTCAACCATGATGGCCTCTTAGGTATTAAATGTGTAATATAGAAATTAATAAACGTTGCAATTAATAAGAAAAAACAAATGCATATTAAGCAATATTGTAACTAGTTAGATGAAGTAGTATTAACAGAAACTTGCGTTGTCGTATTCATTTCCAGAAACAACTTTTCTGCTACTATTCAAGTATTATAATGGTCCATTTCTTAGGGTCGAATAAACGTCTCTAATTGGATAAGTTGCCAAACTCACTTAGATGTCGTTTTGTTTAAATAAGCAAGAAATAAGCAAATAAATCGGCAAAACGTGATAATTTTCGTGAAACAATTCTCATTACTCATATCTCCCTCTAATTGGACGTTCACAATTTTCATTACTCATATCTTCATCTAATTGGACAACTAAAATTTAAATAATTACAGCTATCTTGTTTCTTTTTATCTTTATTACTTACTAGCGGATCCGGACGCGGCTACGCCTGCTTGAAATATAAGAATATAATTTCTATAGAAATATAATTTCAATCTAGATGAAATGCTAAAAGTGACTATTATATTTATTTTCATAAGGATGAATATCAAAATGACGC
>JAKRZM010000811.1:0-15112 GCA_036379175.1 Heliconius cydno galanthus | reverse complement strand
CTAAAATTAAAATAATAAAATACTAATCGAAAATATTAATGAAATGTATGAAAGTAAAACTTATCCATATAAAATATTTTATTAAGTGTGAGCTCAGCATTTGATGAGCTGACGATATTAATTTTAATATACAATGTAGGATGCTGTAAATGTAAGTATTCGCAATACTGTATAATCCCCTTTTATGAAAACCCACATCCACCCAAGTAAAAATTTGTATACATTATTAAACGACGTACGAATTTTATAACTTCCTATACAATTATAATTCAGTTTCTTAGAAACCACTGAACGTTGGCACAAAAAAGAAAAAAAAGTTTGTCAGTCCCAACAATTTTTTCCGAGGAAAGGTAAAAATAATAAAGTCCTATTCAAATATTATGGAAAAGAGTATTATGTAGAGCTTTCCAATTCCAAGGGACAAGTATACAGCAAACACCTGGGGCTTATTCTTCGGGAAATACTTTAAATGATTTATTTCACAGAGTGGGCCAAGAAAACCATACTGAAGAGAATGTGTTTTCAAAATTCGAGACATTGCGTATTAACAGGCTTTATTCAACCAAAGCTAGGAAATGAAAATAATTCCTAGGAAATTAATTGGTGATCGAACACAGAACCATCACCCCTACAGTTAGAAGCTTCCTCACTGCAATATAATATTACATCTTCACGCTGGCACACATCAGGGTAAGCAACTCGAACCTAGTGTTAACACACTCCGTTCTCCAATTTCCGCCGAATTTCGAGGCACAGCGTGCTTCATCATGCTTAATAAAAAGTAGCTAAATCTAAGTAGGAAATTCCCAATATCTCTTAACCTCTGTTTTCAATTATGGGATATAAAATATTGGCGATGGATAAATTAACTAAAGGAAATTAATAGATTAATAACGAATTTCATCAGTAGATGTGTCCGGTCACCATCAATCTTCCTTATATTAGCTACCATTAAGGTCTCCATTATTTGTACCATCTGTCTTAGTCGATCTTTGTCAATTTATGCATATTAATATATAATATTCACTGAAGCAACAATAAGTACTTAAATCAAATATTAACCTTTAAAGTTTCAAGATTATAATCTTTGTTATAGAATATTTTATAGAAAGTTAAAAGTTGTTTACTAAATCTACCTGTTTCAATCATTCATATAATGTTTCAATAAAAACCAATTTAGGTTTTTTATTAATAAATCCAAAATAAAAATTTCAGAATTTTTTTTAGAAATTGTAACCCATTGGAACTCCGAACGAAACGAATGTTGTACATATTTTCAAAAAATATTTTTTTTATCTAAAAATGTAAAATACTCCCAGACTGATATTTTTCCTAAATATAAATATAATCTACGTATTTAAAATATATAAATCCAAATATGTGGAATGTTCTTTATTATCTTTTATTTTATTTTCCTTATTTAAATAATAAAGTACACAAAGTATAAATAGATATTTATACAACAGCACCTTTAAACTAAGAATAGGTCAATCATTCAATACGATCGAATTGATATCACTTCATATTATTAAATTTCCTTTAAATGTAAATATAGTTCCTTATATTTGCAGGAAATTGAAATATACGTACATTATTCGAGGACGCCTTACCTTCACATTGAATGTTGAACGAATTTATCAAGAATGGGCAGAATATTTGTAGAAAATTGCTTAAAATGCTATAAGTCTATTACATTTTATACAGCTAGTCAATCTATTTTAGGAAATTTACAATTCTGAACCAGAACAACAATATATTAAGTTGCCTAGTATTTTAAAACTGTAATGATAGATATATGTATCCAATATGGGTATGTATGTATTGGATACACAAATCTATTAAGAGTTCCACCTCTTTATTGTCAGTGACATTAATTGATTAAATTTAAAAGAAGTATCTATAAAGTATAATACAGATATTATCTGACTAGATTTCTGATTATTGTAAGGTGTATCTAGCTATACACGGTAGTTGTGGGTTGAATTCCCGTTAGAGAATATTTACATTCAGAAACATTTTGTCAGGCTAGATGCCTGACAAAATGTAGTCTTGGGTTGCGTCTCCATATGTAATATCTCTAAAATGGAGCTATCTAATCTTAAATTAAAAATAAACAACATGTAAAAGTAAAATAGTAATGAAGTGTCGGAGTAGAGTATATATTTGTTAAGCACAATAAATATATAATTTATTTGTATACCATATTCAAATAAGATTGTATAACAAATTTGCTGTAAAAACAGGGACTTAAAATTAATTTAATTAATAAATACTTAAAAAACTGTAAATGTTCTAAAACTTACCATGAAATTCACCTTAATATTCTTATAAAGAACATGTCAGCGTTGTCAGTCATTTTAACATGTCCTTTCACAAAAAGTTCAGGTTTAGCTTTAAAATTTTATTTGATAGTAAATCGTATACATTAATAATTCATTTGTTATATATTATAAATCACAATTTTATACAGGTGAAAGTTAGTGTAGCGTGATCGTAGCTTGTAGCGTAGCCTAGCGTGTGCTCGCTGTAGCTGTTGGTTATCAACTGGCTCTACGAGCTCTACGCCGTAGAGCCAACAACCGCTACGGATAATATACAATAACGTTGATTACTTTTTGATAGCAGTCAACGAAATTGTTAAATAAAATCTATATAATTTAATTTTAATTAATGCTTAGAGTTTTTTAGTTTAAAAATTATTATAAAGTTGTAATAGAAAGTGATATTAAAATCTCATCATTATTCCATTACTGAACAATAAACCCTTGTATTTTAATATTTTGTTATTTATTCCTTACTGTATAGACTTTATAGTCATGCCGCAGGAGCACAAACGTGAAACTGTAAGCGCGACAGGTTGTGGGTTCGATTCCCGTTCGAGGAAATGGAATATTTTATTATTTTTTTCATTTCCTCACTCTGGTAACGAGATAAAGTACGTTATTAGTTTATTTAACAACGTTTTTAATTGTAAGCTAATATACATAAATGGAATTAATATTTTGCCCAATGAAGTAAAATAAGAAGAATAATGTCGGTAAATAAGTAGCAACCTAATGAGAAATATTTTATTTTCTTAATAAGTGTTGATAACAATTCTTTCGTTCAACATTTATACTACCCGTCGGTATCGTTTTGTGTAATGTAATTGTATTGTGGCGCTAATACTGTTTGTCGTCTAACAATCCAATAGAATTCCAAAGCAATTTACTGAAAATGTAACGTTCCACATAGTTAGGGTTTTCTGCGTCTTATTTTAAGAAGAATAATATAATAGAAAAAATAAATGAAATATAATGAGATAATCATAATTATTCAAATAACAAGCTAGTTTTTTAAAATAAGCAAATTTATATATTTTTAGTAATTTTTCACCACTTTTGATATAACATTTGGTTTGGTATACTTGTAGGAAATACCTAACTTAATTTTGCTTCATACTGTATCGGCTGTACGAAACGCAAAGCGCTACGGTCTCTGCATACCTCTTTCACCTCGTCCACTATCACTAGCCTCCTCATACATGCCCTCCGGGTGGGTCCTCTTTTTCTTACGTCACCTTCCTCCAATATCCTTGATTCTGTGTTTTCGAAGGTCCACCGAGGTATTTTTCTTTATAAATCTTTTTTCATATTCTTTTATCACTCATTCGTTTGACGTGCTCCTTCATTCTCACTAGTATGTGCCGTTTTGTATATCTCTTCATTGCGGATTCATCTTTCTTTCATTCTTCTTCTGTAATAACCACATATCTACGTTTTGCAATATCACTGAAATAAAGAGAAAGGGAATTAGAAGTCGTCGTAGCGCAGTATTTAATTAAAAACGAATTGATTATGGATTTGATTCTCACTCATGACTATTAATTATTTTGATAAAGTGAAGAATAAGGTGAAAAAATAACATTTTTCAACTACATAATATTAAAAATACAGTGTCTTTATATGGGGTATTTACGATAAATGTCCAACAGAATTATATATTTGGTTCTACTTATACTGTTATATTATTTATATTCAATTCTATGTCCAATTGATATTATTTTCTAACTTCTGAATTAGCAAATACTTTATGTTGTTAAGCCTCATACACCTCATCACTCGAGGGCATTTTAAAAAATCAATTTATTAACGTTTGTGATAAATATTCTTCACCGCAGGAACTGGTATATTGAATGTATTCACACTTAAATATAAATCCATTAGAGACAACTGAAAGGATTGACTATAAATTATTCTAATTTACACAAAGTAAGCTCTTACTTGATATATTCGGCACTAGCAGTTCAACTAATATTCCAGACGTTCTACGATTCATCTTAAGCTCTACAGCATATGTTATGATTTTACATAATAATATAGTGTATAAAATATTTACATATCATTTACATTTTAGACAAGTTATTTCTTGAATATTTTGTACTATAAGTTTATGTATATATTTTATACTTCTATAAAGAAATGGCTTAAAATTGTTATTTTATCGACAACATTATTGGTAAAGTAAATTTTCTGTTCATCAAAAAGTTCATCTTCCATTTACCAGAGGAAAACACATAAACAACTTTTAACTAAATTTACTTAACTTTAGATTATGGTGACAGGTCTAACATTTATATAATACGTGGAAAATAATGAGACAGAAGAAAATAATTTGAATTTATGAAGAGTTGCGCAATCCAAAAACCCAATTATAAAAAAATCGAGGAATACAGTTTGGCCTTATAGTTTCGAATGATAGATTCGAAATCGAAATAGAAATATCAAAATCTATCGACTGTACATAATATATTTAATATCTACATTTTTTCGTTCTGGCGATAAGGCTGCTTGCGTGGCTTTGAGCTGTGCCGTTCAACACGCTGTCTCTAGAATTCGACGGCAAGTGGGCAACAGAATGCGTTAACACAATGTTCCTTCTGCTTACCTTGCTATATGCAAGATACAGGGTAAAGTTAAAAAACAAATAATAAAATAACATACCTATTAGGGTCTTTCTCCTCAACTTCCAGAAGCTTCCGATCCCAGCTGCCAGGTGAAGCCTGACGGGCTCGCTTCATGACATTGTCAATTTCCTTCTTGCGGCCTGCAGGGTTTGATGGATCTAAAAAATTAGGTATATAAGAAAAATCTAATTCGGCAGGTCTAACTTCTTTTATAAATTTGATTTTTGATTTGATTTGTTTTACGTACAATACACGGCCGTGTCCCTGACACAGCCACACTCAATTTTTTTAATAAACTTAATTACATAAGAGTGTTTTCGTTTTTACTTCAAGTAATTCACCATGAAAGATACATAAAGAAAATAATAACACCGAATTATTTGCTTGAATAATTTTAGCCTATATATGTAATTTTACCATGTCTTTCTAAAAATTTATTTTACTCTATGGATTAAGCTCCGGGTCAATCAAATAGTTTTAGCTAAATCCGATCTACGTTAAGCCTAAAACAGTTATTTTGGGATAAAACTTTAGCTATTGTGCTCATAAGTGAGTGTCATTCCATCAGTACTTCAAATTTAGCTTATTTTATTATTTATTTAAGTTTTAACTAACTGTACATGTTCATTAACACGTAGAAAAATATAATGTAGAGCCTTTTAAAAATCGTCAAAAATAAATTTAAATCTTTGTCACCAATTTAAAATGGGTAACGCATTTCTATACCTAATATATACTACTGTTCAAAAGTATTTGCCCACTAAGGAATAAATGAGTTTTAGAAAAAAAAATCAATTAAAACAATTTTGTATTATTAAAATTTTATTCCCTATAATAAATTTAATTTTGTTTTACAAAAAAATGTTAAGTTTTAGCTAGATTATTTATTAAATTTTGTCTTTATCAATATATCCTCCTTTTGCCTTTATTACCGCTGCGCAGAGTTTAGGCATTCTATCAATTAATTTTATCAGGTAGCCAGGATGAATTGCATTCCACTCCTTCTGCAGTATATCCCAGAGATGCATGGTGGAAGTCAGGCATTCTTTTCGCACCTCTCTGTCTAATTTATCCCATAATAATTCTATAGGATTGAGATCAGGTGATTGCGATGGCAATACCATAACCTTTAGTGCTCTTTTCCGCTCTATGTCTTTCAAATACTTCTTGCATAGATTAGAAGAATGTTTAGGGTCATTGTCATGCTGAAACATGAAGTTCTTACCGATTAATCGAACACCAGAAGACGTCATATTGTCTTGGAGTATTTTTTTGTATCCGTCTTTTTTGAGAATTCCCTTAATTTTTATTAGATCACCAGTTGTATTTCCAGCAAAACAACCCCAAACCATCACAGAGCCTCCTCCATGTTTTACTGTAGGCACTATACAAGCATCTATCATCCGTTCTTTTAAATTTCGGCGTACAAATAAGCGTCTCTTCGAACCAAAAACTTCAAATTTTGATTCATCGCTCCTCAATACACGTTTCCACTCTTCATTTGTCCAATTTTGGTATTCACGAGCCCATTGAAGTCATTTTACCTTATTTTGACGCCTAAGTGGTTTCTTTACCGTTACTCTTCCTGAAAGACCTTATGAGCCGCCTTTTGACAGTGGAAGTACTAACAGAATCTTGTCTGGATTTTTTAAATTGTGCTGCAATTTCTGGTGCAGTTAGTTTTCGGCTGCGTCGGCTGGTCAATGCTATGATCTGATCTTCACTGTTCGTAGTCTTACGGGGACGTCCAGTCCGTTTTTTGTTAATATAACTGTTAGTGTCTAGATATTTGTTCACGTTGTAGTCTACTGTTCTTCGAGATATTTTTAATATTGCGGCAATTTCGCGATTATTTTTATTTAATTTATGTAAACTAATAATCATAGAACGTATTTCATTAGATAACTCTTTAGTTTTCACCATTTTATTCAAAATATGACTGCGAGAAGGATTTCTCACCAAAAAATTTAATAGCCTTGAGTAGATACGCTTATGAAGGCTGTTAAAAAACGAATTTATTTATATTTAGTCTTTTATGTGCAAAAATATAGTTCTCTTTATACTATAAATAATAATCAATAAGTAAAAATTACATTAAGTCTCCCAATATAACAAATATACCATCAGGGTATGCAATGCGACTATTTTCAGATTTGAATAAAATCAACTTTTTTCAATTAAATATCAGTATAAGTGTTAATTTAACAGATTCTGTCGTTTGTCGTGTAGTATTAAAGCTAAAATAGATAGTTATGTCGATCATATATTCGCTCATAATACTTTAGTTCTCTAAAACAACACTGGGCAAATACTTATGAACGGTAGTGTATGTACTCGTACCATCCTCCTTTTGTAAAGGCTTCGCGTGCATCAAGTGGTTTCAAGTCAACCTATTGTTCCGACTGCGCTATAAAAGTATTGACTCATTTTTTATTATTTTCAATACTGTAGAATTCTTTATATTGGATTCTTGGAGATTTTTCTTTCTAGAAACATATCATATTGCAGAAAAAAATACAAAAAATACAACTATTGCATTATATACATACAAGTATATCGCATTAGTCTCACATCTTGTGGATTAAGGCAGAGAAAATTATCGTAAATCACTCTGTACCTACTACCGGTTTTAGAAATACTGTGCGTTCTTTTTATATCAAAATTTCATTTCTCATCTTCATTCTTCTTCGTCTTCATCTTCTCATAATTTTAAAATAAGGTTAACGTAATTTCTTGTTATATCTTGAGTATAAGCTGTAACTAAATAAAACGAACACACATTCTTATTCAGTATAAAAGTTTCATATATAAAGATTACCTTTATAAATAAAGTTTATAATAATAACGATATACTAAAAGGCTACATGAAGAATAATTTTAAATACACTGTCTGTGACAATGTCAGTCATAAGAGGGTATACGAGGTGGAAAATACACAATTTATCCTAGGCTAGCACTCCCTGAGGTTATACTCGTAACTTATTTTGTTAGTATAAAGGGATGATCTGTCAAATGTTCTCAACTATATTTCTAAAGTATTATATACTTGTATATATGTATTCAAATAGTTACTATTATGTATATTTTCCCCTCAGCTTTTACAGAATTATGTAATATATCCCTTTATCATTTCGATCTATTAAATATTCAGATCTACGGTACCTTGGAGCACAGAAAATATTAGAGTAGATATTAGCGTTATAGAAAGTTTTTTACTGCATTTTGTATGAAATTCGCGGCGTAATCAGAACCTATAGGGTGCTTTCCTTGGATCTATAGTTGTGAAATTTAAAAAGAAGTGAGCACTTCCTGTACAAAAAAAGGATAAAATATATAAAATAAGGAAAATTTGAAATTTATATTTATATAACCAGTCGTGGCGCAGGGTCATAAACGTGCGACTGTAAATGTGACAGGCTGTGGATTCGATTCCCACTTGAGGAAAATAATATTTAATATTTTATTCATATCATATTATAAGTTTACAAGTGGGATACACCATGAAACTAAAACCAAAAAAGATAAAAGTGATAGTTTTATCTTCATAAATCTATTTCTTTCATTTCATCTCGAGTATTTTTAGCATAGATACAAAAATCATAAAATTAAAAACCACTAAAATCATCGCTCAAAAATTTCGATTTCTTATTATACATTAATTACAAAATCTTTTAAAAATATTTAACAATTAAGATAAAAGCTTTATATTAAATGTGAGTAGACTTAAAGGAAAATTTATAGCGATTTGGGCATATTCGTGTTCAGCGTAATGAAAGACCTTCATCAATTCACTTTCCAAAGAGAATTGTTTAGAATATTTAATTTCCGTTACACCAATTAAATAAGCTAAATAACAATACTCTGAAATAGTGTTAGCGAGAAGGGATAAAGAAATTGTATTTTACTTATTGTATTTTCCATCGAACACGAATTCAATCTTATTTAAATCGGCCATTTGTTACTACTGAAGCTAACTTAGTGTTGGTCTGACTAAAAAATGTTTGATTAAATCCGCAGTTTTTTACGCTACTTTCAAGTATAGACCATCTAATGTAAAATTGAAATTAGAAACACACACAAATAGGTAATTGCTATGACATAAAATAGCATCAGCAAAAAATATATAAAACAAATAATAAATAATATATTTTTTATTTTTTTTATTCAATTCATAAGAGTAGAAATATGTAACTGAAGTTTAAAATTTTGAATTAATTTTGTCGAAGAGTTCTATACAGTAGTCAAAACCATTTTTTCGGACAAAAATATTTTTTTAATGTTGGCATCCCACTGAATTCTAGATTAAATGACATAACGGTTCTCCTAAGAACAGACAAATGAAAATCGTCTTATATTAATTTAAGGCAAACTCGTTTCCTTTTCGAAGGTGATTTAAAATTGTATTACTTATTTATTATTTGTACTTATTCATTTTTTGCTGTGAAGTTTATTGAGACACTATAAATATAATTTCATTAATAAATAACAAAATAAAAATACTTTCTTATATTAATCGAATACCGAAAGAATATTCTATTATTCATTATTTATAACAATTTATTCGAATAATGCATAACTCTGCTCACACTGTGCAATACAAGAAATCAATAAGCAAGCTTCTGTGAAGATCCCAAGCTACCTAACCTCAGTCAATTGCGCCAAGAGCTTACACGTCAGTTCGTAACAAAATCTTGAGAAACATTTACTTACCTTTTATAGTAAGAGCTTTTGCAATGAAATACCGCCTTTAAATATATATATATATATATATATATATATATATATATATATATATATATATAAATTGAAATAAAATCTCAAGATATTTAATTGACGATTTATTGGGTAGATTACAGTAAAGATAACCATACTAAAATACTCATTTTTTTGTTTAAATACACTAAAATAGCAACTTGTAGTGGTCGTTGGTCACATTTAAAAGAGCCAAAAATAAACTGCCTCTAAATAATCATTTCATAAGGTCAAAGTGGAAACTATAAAGTCCTAATCTAAAATTAGAGGTAACAAAATAAGACCATCAGAGCGCAACAGGATATTGTCTTTCTGTCTCTTTCTTCTGTTGATTTTTAGCTTCACACTGTATCCCGCATAGAGTAGGCAGAAAGAACCTAAGCCTAGTATTAAAATTCTCTGTTTTTCATTAAGATACTTCCATTCTCCACTCTCCGCCGAATTCTTGAAATATCACATTTTAAGTGGCAGAACTTAACGCCGCGCTTTGCCTTATTATCAAAGAGAGAAAATGGAAATATTAAATATTACACAACTTAATTACGTTAGTGTGGTAGACAAAGTACGGAGTCAAGTTCGCCGCTATACGTTCTCTGCTGAAAGTGGATAACGGAGAATCTCAACACTGTATTTACTCTGTCTAATCTTGTGCATATAGGATATAATGGTTAAACTGAAAAAAAATAAAAAGGCAGTGTTTTGAATAAATCAAGAGTTATCAACATACTCTACGAAAATATAACGAATATTACGTATATTCTTATAAACATCATATAAATAATTTAATAATTTAAGTTAAAATACGTATATAAATATAATATAACATTTAAACAGTCACCCTTTTAATTGTTCAATTTATTTAAAATTTGAACCTTCATTTAAATCGTCAAGGGATGCCACGTTTCCCGCAGCCGCAAGCTCTCGGCAAACCAACAGTGACATTATAATCGTATAACCCGACCTTTGGACTTAATAATGTGATGCTTAAAATGATATACATACCTCTTTTATAGCACTAACTAGATTAAGAGCTAAAAGTATTTCTTTGTTTTTAATTATATATCATTAATTAATTATAATCGTTTTCTGTAAGTAACATTTTGTAAAAATCATATACTAGCGGCCCGCCCGTGGCTTCGCCTGCGTGATATACGTTATTATTAATTTCTGTCTCCATGACTACCCATAAGTAACGTCCATAAAAAATTTGAGACTCCTAGCATTTGTAGTATCGAAGTTTCATACAAACTTTCAACCCCAAAAACAACCCCTTAGAAGTCGTCTTACCGAGCACCTACGTCCTATAACTAACTCCTATGGAAAATTTGAGATTCCTAGCATGTAGTTTCTGAGATTTCGTGATAAGTGAGTGAGACCTTTCGATTTTATATATATAGATAAGTTATCAAATTCTTTACCATTTCTCCATTATTATATTGATGTTAAATAAATAGTAGTATTTAAATTTATAATCAGCTTAATGCTGTAATAGATTTTCTTAGTTTACCTCACTATATACAAAAAACAACATCAAGCTGAAAAAAAATGGAACTATACATATAAGGACATTTTAGTGCTAATTAAGGTCTGAACCTGCAGCAACTGACTCCGTGAGATATGCACTATTTTGCGTACTTTTGTACTAAGTACGCTAAGAGTTGTTTGAGTGACTAAGCTTTTATGTTTGGGAAAGGAGTTTCTTGACAAGCTGACACTTCAAAGTACTAAGCTATAGCAAAGTTTCAAGTTATATTAGATATAGGGCTCTATTTGTAGCTGCTGTAGATCTTAATAATTATGGTAAATAAATCTTCATTTAGATGTCCTCACACTATGTTTATAAAATAATGTTTTTATAATATTGGACAATTTTTATCTTTTAATATTCTACAATGATTTTTCTATAACAAAATGTATTTAATTTTAATATTTCAAAAACATTTACGCAGTAATCTTTAACGTAGGGTTTCCATTAATTATCTTAACAAAAACTAATTATAGTAATTTAAATTTTCACACTTTTCTTTATTTGAGAAAATTGCATTCACAAAAAAAAATAACCTCTTATTTTGTTCATATAAGATGTTTACATTTCATTTAAAAAGTATCTTAAAATTACTTATAAATGTTGTAGATAAATCTTATTTCCAAACAACTTAATTTGAGCTTAGCGTAAACTGTATTGAATACGAAGCGTCTTATCGTAACTTTTAAAATTGTTTTAATTCGTTTTGACTGACGTTTTATTTCCAATGAACTTAACAATAAGAATTCTCTTGTATCATGGGGGGTGGGGGAGAAACTAAGAAACTTTTTTTTAGTGAAAATAACAAATAAATAAAATTGAATCGTGTAAAATTGAGACGTGTCTCGCCTGAGCAGACTTGGACAGGGCCCTAGTTACAAATATTAATAAAAAGTTAGCTTTAATATATTTTCCCTCGCTGTAATTTGGTGACATTGTAAGCCTCTAAGATTTTAGGCTAACGACAGTCTGAGGTCGTAAAAAGAACTTTTGAAATAATACTGTAAAAAAAAATAAGCCATGGTCCGTAGTTAAGTAAACTTTTAGAAGTAAAAAGCTTTATTTTGTTAATAAAATTATTTTTAAATTAATTATTAAAGCAAATAATTAAAAGAGATTTACAGTCACGCTCTCTCTCACCAGCTCACATCGATCTTACGTTACGATATATTTTTTTAATAACTGTGGTCCACGAGTGTAACTAAAAAGGACATTCCCAATTGATTTTTCTTATTGTGGCTTTCAAACGGCCAGTAAGAGCCATGCGCTAAAATAAGGAAACATCAATAAAATGGTAATGATGGTGGTAGCTTCTTGGAGGAGTACTGACATTTTTGTGTAACTTGACGGTTCAAAAATTCTTGTAATGTCCTAATTGAACAAATAGTATTTTGATTTTGAATGAATTAAGTAATTCCAAGTTATAGAACGAAGATTAACACATCCTAAGTGACCTCAATCCGCCCAATTTTGAAGATATTACATATTGAGTGGCGTAACAGACAGATGCTGCCCCACTGCACCATAACGGTCTCTAATATAACGATATGTAATTATGTTCTTAAATATCTATTACTTTCAAGTAAAGTAAAATAATTAAAAATCTTTTATGCCAATGTTTTTCAATATTATATTTGTTTTATATTATGAAAGAATGCTACCTAATAAATTGCAAGAACTTTACATATAAAGTTTATTTTCCTTACAGTGTGCGCTCGTAAATCTTTCACGGCACTTCCTGTTCTACTTCTGACACATAAAAATCCAATTCATGGGAAATAGTCAATTTGTTATCATTCGATTGTAATCTAGTTGCAATAATATATTACAATATATATAACAAAATCATATCTAACATATCAAATATCATAAATAATAAGCCATAGTGATTTTTTTTTCCTATTGAATGAAGTAAATAAAAAGATATCTTGTATTTATACGGAAAAGAACGAAAAGAACGAAACTCTTCGTTGTTAATATATATCATTCGATTATCCAATCTGCAGTCCATTTGAGGCACGAAACTATCCTATTGAAGTTAAATCGCAAACTAAATAGAAGACGTTTTAAAGGAATGAAAGGCGGACCTGTTGCTGGCGGAACCAAAAAAAGACAACAATTTTTGAAATGTTTTCCTTAACAAGTTTTTTAGGAGACAGTTAAAATAAATTATATTTTTGTGTTTTAGATATTTAATGTGTATATAATTGTTTTGTTTTTTTTTCAGCTACACGCTATAGGCATCCCGCACACAGCAGGGTAGGCACAGGGAACCTAGTGTTAAGACACTCCGTTCCTCACTTTTTGCCGAATTCTGGAGACATTGCGTGTCCAGTGGCAGAACTCAACGACGCGCTTTGCCTCGACACCAGAGCGAAGAAATATTTCATCTCTCCGCGTGGAGATCGAACCCACAACCAGTCGGTTTTATAGTCACACTTTGTGCCCCTACGCCTAATTAATTGATAGAAAAAAACAAGAATACCTTTATGTTTTTATATAAAATAAAATAAATTTATTAAAATTCTTAACATAGCGTGTATATTATTATTTCAATATATTCCGTAACTAATTACTTTACTCCAATCTCTTAAGCGTGCCTCCCAACGTTTACCTATCACAAACTTTATTCACCCTTAAGATACCGTTCATAGGTTATCATGCTGTCAACGAAGTATAGGCGACCGCTCAGTAAACGATAAGATCGCATCATCGATCATTTACACTGCCTTCATTTAGGCTTAATATCGTACTGGTTTTATATTATACTAGGGGCCTGGCGCGGTTATCCCGCTTCTCGAAAAAAAACTTGATTTTAATTGAAAAATGTTTAATATTTCATATCTATATAAATACGCGCTCACGGCAAACGCGGTTGAGGTTCACTCCATTCCCCACTTTCCAACTATTGTGCCAGATCTTTTAACCAGAACAATGAGCTGATAATAATCAATTTCTCCAAGATGGTATCGACACCATCTGTGTACTTTACAACCAGACTCTGTGCCACTGGACCACGTTGTCCTCAACTAAATGATATCTAAAATAACTTATTATTATATAACAAACTGACAATTTACAATAAACTTTCCCCTGTCTTATTTCTATATCTCTAAAATGAATATTGTATAAAATATTTTCTGGAATAAGCGTCATGTTGGCAGCAAACGCCTTTCAATTCTAACTTACAGTTCAATTGCGTCGGTCTGAACTCTCAACAGACACGTAACTCAATAAGAAATATTTTCGATCACAGTTTCTTGGCGATTGCAGTCTTGTAGAATTCGAATAACAGCTATATTGACTAATTCGGAACTATAAGATAGTCGAACAACTAATAAGGGCTTCGTCCACAAAAATTATAGTACTATTTATTTTATCTTCGCCACTACACAGCTACTACAAACTTTAGTACTTGTAAGTTAACGTTGTCAAAGTCAAGTAGAAGTTTTCCTTATGATTAATAACTCTGTTGTTCTCCGTCCGTCCAATTTTAGAGAAATTGTGTACGGAACCTAACATCATATTTATGTAATATAAATAAAATTTTGGTTTCCTTTTTCCAATATATGTATTTAAAAATACATATTGTCTATATCAACTTAACATTCCATAGTAAATACAAACTTAATATTTGCAGTGATTTTTTAAACGGCGCACAAGATGACTCCAAGCCTTATCTACCTTTCATCGGTTACTTCTAAATACTTATTAAACACGATCTTTAGAATTATTTACACATAAACCAGTTCTACCCGTGTAACGTGTCAGGCTCCATAAATAAAATCAGCTAAATTTGACAAAAATTACAACAATTATAATAATTTAAAAGCACAATAGAATCATCATAATATATATGAACTAAGCACAAGTTATTAGAGTAATTACTC
>JAKRZM010000810.1:0-13891 GCA_036379175.1 Heliconius cydno galanthus | reverse complement strand
TCACATAAAAAGGCAGATCGTTAATATAAATAAGAAATAAAAGAGGACCGGAATAGATTCTTGTGGAACGCCCATCTTCAGAGGAGATCCAGATGATTTTACATTATTTATACTAACCTTCTGGATTCTTCGCTTTAGATATCAGGCAAGAAGATCGAGGGCAGTTCCCTGTATACCATAATTATATAGTTTTAATAACAGAGTTTCATGGTCTATACAATCAAAGGCTTTGGATAAATCACAAAATACTCCAATAGCATTTTGTGACTTCTCCCATGCGTCATAAATGTTCTTTAGGAGTGCAGCACCCGCATCCGTAGTGGACTTGCCTTTGGTGAAACCATATTGCTCACTATGGAAACAATTGTTAATATTTAAGAAAATTGTGAGCTGGTTGAACATTATTTTTTCAAATATTTTACTTAAGGATGGCAAAACAGAAATCGGTCTGTAATTTCCAGGCTCAGATCTATTTCCACTTTTGTAAAGCGGCACTATTTTGCTATATTTCATTAGATCAGGAAAAGTACCGGATTCTACACAATTGTTAAAAATTAAAGCACGGTAGGGAGCAATATTAGATATAATTGAATTAAGAACTTTAACAGACATGCCCCATAAGTCACCAGTTTTCTTTAAATTGAGGCTTTTAAAAGTTTTGACAATTTCATCTGGTGACACATTCTTAAACACAAAATTTTGTCTATAACTATTTACATGGGCCTTTAGTATTAATTCTGCTTCCGAAGGAGATGATGGCAGTGAACGTGTTAATTCAACAGATATATCAGCAATATTTTTTTGAAAATTATTTGCCACTTCTAAATCTGAATTTAAGATTACATTATTAATTTTTAATTTAATAGGTTCACTGACAGCTCTAGATCTACCAGTTACAGTAGTAATAACATCCCATGTAGCTTTAATTTTATTTTTAATTAATTAATATAATTAATTATCATACCGTTATAACAGTTCCAAATGTTTACGATTTGTGATGTTTATTACAATTTATAAATGATTCAAATTCAATTTAATTAATATCTAAATATTTAAAGAACCATCATAAATAAACAAATACTTCTAGTATTTGTCTATTTTATATAGTAATACTACTAGCGAAATGGATAGAAAATCGAAAGGCAATGGAAAATTAAAAAACTATATTACTGACTTTTTTGCAAATAAAGAACAACGAAATAAATAAAGAACAACAAAAATATAAATACAATAGCTGAAATAACTTCAAAATTCACGTCTGCAATATGCTTGGCGTAAATTTATTCTGTGTGCACCAGCCACCTGCCAGTGACTTATATAAATTATATGATGATGAGTAGATGAGTAGCAAGTAATGATGAAGAAAAAAATTAAAATTAATTTCACTTTTTGTGATCTATTAGTAATTGGAAGTCTATATGTCCATTGACGATTCGCCTATTTCCAATTGTAACGTTGTAGAAACATCGTCCTTCTTCAAAGGGAAAGTTTTCAGGTATATGTGTCGTTACAATTTTTATCCCTTCAAATCGGTAGTAACCCTAAAACACACAGAATAATAAGTAAGATCCGCAACTTAAACTTAATTAATAGTGCTGCTGCTGCATGACAGTTTTAGTTGACAATTTTTAGCATTGGAGTTTAATTGTAATTAGAATTTTAGTAAATCTCGTCCTCCACTTGGGGAAATAATCATATTGATTATTTTTGAGAAATTCTGTTGCTTGTTGTATTTAGGATTCGTTTGGAAAGCGGAGAGACTTACATGGTAAGGTTTATAAAGGATATTTAAATTTAAGAGAAGCTGACAGCAGCATGTATTAAATTAGTATTCTTTATTTCTTACTGGCTTTACTGGACATTGAAACATCGGATACGGCCGTTCTTCAGCTGGTACCTTATAGTAACCTGTTAAAGTACTGATACCAAACATGTTTTCTGTCTGCATTAAATCACAAGTGGTAAAGTGGAATTCCACAAAACTTCGCTTGTAAACATTTGTTAGAAGTTGGTAAAAATAATAACTATGCTGAAATAGTATGGCAAAAATAAAAATTAAAAGAATATTTGGATTATTTATAAATAAAATGATAATAATATAGCAACCCTTAACGCTAAATTTGTATTTCTGCAGGAAGTAAAGTAAGTAAAGGGCAGTAAGCATATTATTGAGCTACCTAATGAAATCTGAAACTATATGATATTCCTTATATTTATATTGAAAGTAGGGATAATTTTATAAAGATTTTCAAAGCACACACAATACAATAAATAATAATAGAAGCTTGTATACTGAGCTACTGATAACGCACAGACACTAAGAGAAATTCTAATGGGAACGGAAAACAACGGTAAGTTATATTATATGTTTTAGAACCCATACAAAAAAAATTGTAAGTAATGACCGCTATCTATAATCTTAATCTTAAAAATCGAAAGGTCACTCACTCATCACGAAATTTCAGAATCTACATGTGCTAGAAATCTCAAATTTTGCATAGGAGTTACTTTAGGACGTAGTTGCTCACTACGATGGGAATTTGCAATATTCGACTTCCAAGGGGTTGTTTTTGGGGTCGAAAGTTTGTATGAAACTTCGTTACTACAAATGCTAGGAGTCTCAAATTTTGCATAGACGTCACTAGGACGTAGTCATGGAGACATAAATTAATAATAACATAGTTCACGCAGGTGAAACCGCGGGCGGGCCGCTAGTAAGCTAAGGCGGCTGGCACAGTACATGTGACGATTTCGTGAAAATCAAAATCTCACCGTCATTTCGTTAGTGGCTGTTTTCTTTAAAATAAACGATAAATACATATAATGTACGGGATCAGAGCGACTCATACGTCGTGCTGTGAAATTTATACTGGCCAAGTACTCTGGATCAAGGTGCGTAACATGGGGGCGTTCTAAGCTGAGGTAATATACCTGCGAAAACACATATTTAAAAATAGTTTAAATCACTTTAATATATCACTCCAATAATAAATGGCCAAAACTTCATTAGGAATGCTGTATATTTTTTTATGGTTTCGGCACATTAGTGTATTTAACCAAACATTGCGCCCTATAAATTATAATATTACGGTACAAAGTGTGACTGTAAAAGCCACTGGTTGTAGGTTCGATCCCCACTCGAGGAGATGAAGTCTTCATTTAAATTTATATTTCCATTGTTTCGCTCTGGTGTCGATCCAAATCAGAATTCAATGCCAATTGCAATGCCTCCAGAATTCAGCGAAAAGTGGGGAACGGAGTGTATTAACACTACGCTCCCCGCGTCCCGCTGCCTACCCTGGTGTGTGCGGGATAGAGCGTGAAGCTGATTTTTTTTATAGATTTAATTTATATAAGTTTTAACTAACCCTTTTTTTGCAATAACAGGTGCTTATGACGAATATAAATACAGCAGCGAGCACATAAGCAGACATAAATCTGAATCGATGCGACATTTTGGTATTATTTCAAATAACGCTAGAACTACTAAATACTAATTATATTGTTCAACATCCATTTTTATACCTATTCAATTGTTGTGAATTACAGATGTCGTTAGATTACTGTGTTAAATTAGTTAGATTTAAAATTAGTTCAAATTAATATAGATTACAGTCATCTTCTTTTTATCTATACATATAATAAAATTGTAACTAATGATAGATGATTGTAACTCATACAATACATGGAAGATATGTTAAAAAAGTTCATTATTAGAGACATTTATTGTTGTAATTGAACCAAAAACAATGATTTGAATTTTTTTATCTTAAGATTGTCTGTCAATTTGTCTGTGCGTTGCTAATTTCAAAAACGGCTTGACCTATTTAAAAACCATTCATCCATCAGCCTTTCAACGTCCACTGCTGGACATAGGCGTCTCCTAATTCTCGCCACTTCGTCCGGTTTCCCGCTGTCTTCTTAAATATTTAAATACAGTTTACATTATTATATTTTGGTAATTTTCCCATAATATTTAGTATTTGTTTTATTTTAATCGATTCACGCATTCAGCTTTAGTTTTCAATGTAGGTACCTATAGTCCTTATAGTCATTAGTGTTTAATATCTTATTATCTTTAAAATTATAATATTACTAGAACATGAATGTAATTCATTTGTAAAAATTTAAGTTGATTTGAATAAATAAATTTGAATTTGAATTGAAATTACAAAATAATTAAATGTGAACAGCACCATTCTTGAAAATGAAAATAATTTGTGTCGTCAAGGTAGAAGCAAAGTAAAAAATCTAAATTAAATTTTATCGATAATCAAATTTTAACATTTACTATCTTATTAATAAATCAAAACGAGCGCCAAACGCTACGGTCTCTACATATCTCTTTCGCCTCGTCCACTGTCATCAACCTCTTTATACATGCTCGCCGGGGGATCCTCATACTTTTTACGTGACCTTCCTCCAGTATCTTTGATACTGTGTTTTCGAAGGTCAATCGAGGTCTCCCCCTACCTTTCTTACTGCTCACTTTTCCATCATAGATGTTTTTTGCCATTCTTTCATCACTCATTTGTTCGACGTGTCCAAACCAGCTTAGCACGTTCTTCTTCATTCTCATCGTGACATCCTCGCTAGTACCTGCTATTCTGTGTATCTCTTTATTGTGGATTCGATCAGATAAACTGATTCCGCATATCCTACGAAGAGAACGCATCTCCACGGCATTCATCTTTCTTTCATTCTTCTTCTGTAACGCCCATGTTTCGCTGCCGTATAACAACGTCGGTACCAACACTGCATTGGAACGCGCAGCTGTACTGACGTTTCGCCGTCTCATCAATGCAGTCCAGGCTCCGTTAACCCTGTTACCGGAGGCAATACGCCTTTCCACGTCCATCTCGTATCTTCCATCTGTACTGAACATACTTCCCAAGTAACACCACCACCACCACCTCATTCAATTGTTCTAATATCTTACCATTCACACTGACATTGCATTCCATCCTCTCTTCATTTCTTTCAATAACCAGAACCTTTGTCTTACTCGCATTTAGGCTTAGACCATTAAATTCACATCCTTCTTTCAGCCCTTTATACAGAACCCTTTTATATTATCTAAATGTCGTTTGAATTATGTGTATTTTTACAATTTTAATAATTATTAATTATTCCTAAATCTAAAAGAACGGAACGGAAAGTACGGGCAGGACGATGGTCGTGGGCCTGTAAACATGAAATTATTTTGGGGTCTATACGTTATACGGGATGGAAGCGTCAGCGCTTCTTTTACGGGAACAGTATATAGGAAAAAATATTTCAAACCCATACTTAAATAAATATTGATTGTCGAAGTTTTAGCTCTTTTTTTACAATATTAAAATACGTCAGTCAAACATTACGCAAAAGCCATAATCCTAGGGAATGAAAAATGTTAAAAGCTGAAATAACATCTACTTCTATCATGCTTGCCTGTCACATATTAACGTCCTCACAAGTCACAAGCGTCTAAATGGCGATGAGGCCATACTTTGACAAGTGAGTAAATGACGTTAGAAAGAAAAAGGAAGGTGTTATTTCTACGGAAAGAATAATATAGTTTATTTTTAAATTAAAGATGTTATTTATGATATTTTAGGTCATTCTCAATTGGAACGAGGTGTCTTGACTCTAGGTCGGTAGGAGATACAGCAAGTCTTCTTAAAGTTAAGAAAATATGTAATAAATAATTGTTTTTTAAAAGAATAATCTACTTATATTTATTTTATAGTCTACATAAAGATTTTTTATTTTATAATTAGACATAAAACAACTTTGATACAAAATACAAAGAAAGGCTGAAGTTCTTTTTTATCATGCTCTCTCTCATTCTCTTGTGTAACCTTCTCTCTCTCTCTCAAAGCATACAACCTCCTTCGTGTATTTCTTCGTGTATTTGACGAAATGAATAGTGCTCTACTAGCACGATCGGATCGCCAGAGGAAAAATAAAAGTACTATTTTTACAATAATTTTCACTTTTATTGTTCTGTTAGTAATTGGAAATCTACGTGCGCATTGCAGATTCGTTTGTTTCCCAGAGTAATGTTATAATGACATCTTCCTTCGTCAAAAGGAAAGTTTTCAGGTACATTGCTTATTAAAATCTTTACCATTTCAAAACGGTAGTAACCCTGAAACACACAGAATAATAGATAAGGTCCGCAAGTGAAAGTGTATTGTTATTTTGCTGTTTGTATACTTTCTTTTAATGTGATAACGTCTTATCTGGTTGCATTCACGAAAAACTAGGACTCGTTGTCACGTTCCGCCTGAGCCGAGCGTGTCAGCGAGTGCGGAGCTGGTGATAGAGAGGCGCAAGCGGCCTAAGCCGTTCGGCCTGTGATGCATCTATCCATTCATTGTTACTTGTAATTAGTCTGTATAATATACTCGTAGGTAACAACATATTTTAATTAATGAGTGCAAACTAATGTTAATTTATTAAAAAATAATATTTTTCAATTAACTCCTTTGTATTATTTTGCAGCACGACACAATTTGCCTCGGATTCGATTGGAGAGTGGGGAAGGGAGGAATTCAAAGACTGGCGTGCCAAGGGTTATGAAGGTAAGTAAAAATTAAAAGAAGCTGACAGCAGCAAGTACCAAAGAAATATTTAAGATCTTACCGGCTTCATTGGACATTCAAACAACGGATACTGGCGTTCTGCAGCTGGTACATTATAGTAACCTGCTAATGTGCTGGCTCCAAAGATGTTGGTCATCTGCATTAAATCACAAGTGGTGTAGTGGAACTCCACAAAACTGCGCGTGTACATTGTATTTGTCAGATGTTGGTAAAAATAATAACTGTGCTGAAATAACATCGAAAAATCAAAATTAAAACACTATTTGGATAATTTGTGAATAAAATGATAATATATAAGTATATACGTGATAAGTTGTGGGCTCGATTCCCACTCAAGTTTATGAAATATTATTTTTTTTCATTTCTTTGCTCTGGTGTCCGGGTAAAGCGGGGTGTTGTGTTCCTCTTCTCAATACACAATGCCTCCATATTTCAGCGGAAATTGAGGAACGAAATTGCCTTAATGAAAACGGAGTGCTTTAACACTAGGTTCCTAGGTTCCCTCTACCTACCCTGCTATGTGCAGGACACACATGATTTCGTGACAATTAAATATCTCACCATCATTTCGTTAGTGACTTCTTTCTTTACAATTAAAGATAAATTCATATAATGTGCAGGATCAGAGTGACTGACACGTCGTGCTGTGAGTGTTACGTTTTCCACGTATTCTGGATTTAAATACGTAATTATAGGGCGTTCTACGTTGAAATAATATACCTGTAAAAATACAACAACCGTATATACATAGAGTATAATACTTGTAATAAATGAAGAAATTTTAGCTGGCAATAGTTTATACTGATTTACCGATTCGGCAAATTCTCAGTAAAATTTAAATACTATTGTAACTCCAGTCATTGTTTAAGATGTTGTAATTCTAAGTACTTACCAGCAATAATTATTTATAGTAATATTAAAAGAATGACTTGCTTTTACTTCGTAATTTTAGCTTTCTAAATCTTAGATGTAAATTTGATAAATGGTTGCGCAGATTAGATGTTAGGAAATCTGCGCAATTTTTTGTCAGGGCGGCCACGACTTGTTGGCTGTACAGAACACAAAGTCAATGATATGTGATGACATATTACAAGTACCAATACCAAGGCCATAGCTTTCTTCAGTGAAAGAAATCCAATTCTTGAGTAGAGTTCCCGAGACTAGCGAGTTCAACTAAACATTAAGCTATATTAGTATATAGATTTAGCTTAATAAATACTCTAACTAACCCTTTTCTTGCAGTAACCAGTGCTTATGAGGTACATAAATTCAGCAGCGAGCACATAAGCTGACATAAATTTGAGCGACATTTTAGTATTATCTCACCTAACGCTAGAATCACTTAATACTGCTTACAATGTTCAGCATTCATTTTTATACCTATTTTATTTGATGTGAATTACAGATTTTGTGAGATTACAGTGCGAAATTGGTTAGATTAAGAATTAGCTTAAATTAAACTAGATTACAGTCATTTATTTTTTTATACTAACATAGGACAATATTATAAGTGTGTAGGATTATTTTTATGGAAAAGGACAAGGCAAACGAGCGTTCGGGTCACCAGACCGCCGCCCACGACTCCCTACAACACCAGAGGAGCTACAGGTGAGTTGCCGGTCTTTAAGATGGAGATAGACGCGCTTTTTGAAGGTACCCATGTCATATCGACCTGGAAACACTGATGAGGGTAGGCCATTGCAAATATTGCGTGGCGCGTGGAAGGTTCCTACGAAACCGCACAGTAGTAGAGTGCTGCGTGTCCAGGTGGTGTGGATGATTCAATATTTTTTCGATAGTATGTAAATTGAATATTATGATTTTTTTAATATCTATCGGTTTTTCTGTTTTTTTTGTACACGCATATTTTCGACATACATATTACACCAGTTTAAATACATAAAACATTGCAATGGCATCATGAGAAGTATTGTATGACCTTCAGTGGAAATGCCAGGTAGACACTTCCAGAGATACTCTAGCATAAAAAAGGAAGTGAAAGACTCTGGTATTGGTTATTAGACATCTTCCTCCTATCAGAATTCGTTAAGATGAAAATGGTTTTAATCATGTTAAAGAATGCCGTAGAGGGCTGTTTGTAGGGAGAAACGCTGTAGATTCATTGTCAAATTTGCCTTTTTAACATTCATCCCTTTACATATCTAATTTGATATTTAAAATACAAATTCACAAAAAAAATATATATTTCAAATTTTAATATTTACTACCTAGTTCCTAATAATTATATTTCTATAAATTTTAAGTCATATTATCAAACCATCCAAAACAAATCCACAAACATTAGTAAAAATTCACGAATTGACAACCTCTTCGTCCCTGAAAGGTATTTAATAAAAATATATAATTTTACAAATCAATTTACTTAATCCATCCGGTTTGAATTTAAAAAATTGTGGATGTTGAATTGTAATGAGATAATTAAACGAAATTCGCATGTTAAGATAGCTGAAATTATTTAAAATTGCAGGAACCAATAACTGTTTTAATAATCATAATATATTATATTTTTATTGTTATTTAAATTATCCATATTTTTTAATTTTAATAATTATTTAGATGAATAATAGTCCTAGACCATATACTAGGCCATGGTGGGGCAGCACTAACCCGTCTTCTTCTTCGTGTCAATACTTGGAGAATTCATATCATATTTTGCCAGTATTTAGCCACGTCGACTGCAGCATCTGTTGCCTCCATCAGATCGTCAGGTGAGCAGATGAATAGACATTTCAGGCAGGAGAGTAAGTGTGCCATCCTTTGTGGATTGGCGCCACAGTCACAGGATGACTTATCCCTCAGTACTAATCCGTACCTGCCCGTATACATAAAACACATACAATACGTAACTAAATTCAAGTTTCGATGGACTGTATACAAGGAGCTCTGCCGCCCTGATCGCTCATTTACCAACCCCTTTCGCTTCTCCCGTTTTGAAGAACNCCCTTAGAAGTCGAATATTGCAAATTCCCGTCTTAGCGAGCACCTACGTCCTATAAATAACTCCTATGCAAAATTTGAGATTCCTAGCACATGTAGTTTCTGAGATTTCGTGATGAGTGAGTGACCTTTCGATTTTATATATATAGATTAATATAAATGAATATTTTCCTTTCTTCGCCCTGGTGTCGAGGCAAAGCGCGGCGTTGAGATCCGCCACTCAAAGCAATGCCTTCCGAATTTGGCGGAAAGTGGGGAACGGAATGTCTTATAGCACGAGGTTCCCTCTGCCTACTCTTCTGTGTGCGGTATACGATTTTTTAAAATGTTTCTATTTACACCATATACTTAATTCGCAATATTATTGATTATAAAAATCACATAATATTTTTTTTTATGTTTATATTTTTAATTTAATAGAAAGATAAGAATTTATTTGCTTAAGATAAGGTATGATTTTTTGGTAAATAATTTCTATCAAAATAATAATTTCGTATATTCTGTAATTTTTATTTTTTAATCACGTATGCACAAAAAACATATTTTTTATCTTGAGAGTAAAGGTGGCAACACTGTCAATGAATGAAATGCAAAAAAGTGCCTACTGCC
The DNA here is from genome assembly GCA_036379175.1 of Heliconius cydno galanthus. Taxonomy (NCBI): domain Eukaryota; kingdom Metazoa; phylum Arthropoda; class Insecta; order Lepidoptera; family Nymphalidae; genus Heliconius; species Heliconius cydno. The sequence continues at coordinate 3,737 of JAKRZM010000810.1, read as the reverse complement.
TCCGTAGGCAGTACTTGATTACTGAATCAAAAGTTTTAAATTTTCGATGAAGTAGTCGAAGATTTGTTATACAGGGTGGAAGAGGCAGCGCTCCTTTTACTGAAACTGCATATAGGGTAAAATATTTCAAACCCAGAACTAAAAAAATTAGTCAAGGTACCTCAACAGTTTGGACGTAGGATTTTTTTTTTCATTTCACTATTTTTATCCATACCTGTATTTCGTGTGACGCACACATACGTGTGCGACGTTGCCGCTTTGACAGGTAAGTGTGTTTGTGATTATTAATATTTAACACATGGCGGTTTATTTTAAAACGATAATTTTGTTATTTATTTTGTTTGAAAAAATAACTTTTTCATTTTTGGGAATTATTTTTTTTTCTGAATTATATTAGGCTTTTATAGAGTAGTCAAAACTGTGGTTTCATTTAAAGTGGTGCTGATAATTCCTCGCTGTATATAAAAACTGAAACTTGAAACTTTTGGGCCAAAATGTAAAGAGTTGAGACGTGGTCTATAAAATATGTCATTTTTTTGCATTTTTAGAATAACAAATAATAATTAAATTGACAATGTGGAAGTCGATAAAAATGAAAAAATAAGTTATAAATCGTTAACCGATTAAAATCAATCATATTTAAAATGACAGATGTGACAGCTGATTGACAATGACACCTTGTCTAATGATTTTTGCATTTTTTGCTTTACTCGTTACGTTCGTTTTATTTTTATTTAGTTCGTGTGTTTTGTCAAAACCATATTCGTGTAAAGAATTGTGCTATTTTGTGTTATTGAGAACTTGTTGAAGTACTTCATGTTGAACTCTGAGAATGTCAAATACATCGAGCGAGGTATCGCCATGTAGAACATCCGGCAGGCGGAGCCGGGGTATCGGTGGTAAGTATATTCCCACTGTTCTACAATCCTGAAATTGATCCCTCGATGAGTGAGTCCGACTCACACTTCACCGGTTTTTTTAATAGACTTAAGTTTTAGACGTTTTATTCATAATGTCGATGTTTTATTTTAATTTTTCAACACCAAAAATGGTCCCTAGGTAAAAAATCGCCAAAAATAGTTATTTATGGGTTTTTTTTATTATTTAAGGGTAAATCGAAAATTACCCATATTAGTCGTTAATAACAAGAAATATTTTTTTCCACTTTCAATACTTCACCTAGGGACTGTCGAATTATATGTTAATAATCGATTTTTTTTATTATTATTTTTCTCTACAATATTTTTATATAGATAGATAGTTTTGCAAGCATATAATAAGTGCATATTAAAATGTTACATATTCAAATATGTTAAAATAAATGAGACAATTGCGTTAAAACTATTACATATGTTGTTGACAAACTCATAAATTTAAGCATTAATTTTATATCGATGACGAATAAGTCATAAGTATTTACTTGTAAAGGCCACACTTCCAATATCTCCATAAAAGTCTTTGCCTGTAATCTCATACGTTTAGGTATATCGTAGTCCATAACAATCTCATTCACTAAAACCTCTGTATTATTACGTTTTAAGATCAATACTTCACATATATAGGATATAGCACCTATCAGCAATATTTCGAATGCGGTCTGTATTGCGATACCAAAAATATCATATCCAAGTTGAGATTTACGATAGTAATATATGGACGTCCATATCATAACAATAATGTCGGTAAACGAGGATGTTAGACATATTAAGATTTGAATATTAAAAACTTCATTTATCAAACTAATCGCTTCCCCAATTTTCTGATAGGCAGCAGCCAATTGCTGTAATCTGTTATTTTCAGCAGAAATATTTCCTATATAATTTATATTGAGTTCCAAGAAGCTCTGTTTTTTCTTATGATTAACCGAAAATGGTTTTGTATTTTCTCGGTTTACAAAATTATGAATGTAATTGTTAAGGACATCCAGCCTGTACGACAATATTTTTATAAATATGTAAACTGCAAATGCTTCAATGTGTCTTTGGAAATCAATTGCTATCAAAAATATTTGGTAGACATGCAGTTCCTTTTCTCTTATCAAATAGAATACACATGTCAACGTATAAATAATCACAAATATGCAAAATTCTAATCGTAAGCGATTATGAATGGTCTTGAAAAAGCATTTTTCATTAGAGATGTTTAAAATGCGGTCCACACTTGCAATAGTCTTAAAGAGGCGAACGTTCTTTTTACTTTGTTTCAAGAATATTATAGTTGACGTGACATATTGTACAACAGTCACTATTACAGAAACTTCATCCGCTATATTCACAATAAAATCTGAATCGACGTGATCAGTTACTGTTATCCAATATTTCACAAGAAAATATAGGTAGAGGATAACGTAAGTACCAGCTATGACAACCGGGTACAGCTTAAACATTTTATTAATGGGTACCAATTCCCCATTATTTAGACGATATCTGAATATTCCGTAGCAATTTTCTAATTTAAGTATCAGTCCAAAAGAATTAAGCATCAAATACATTTCGTCAATATTTTTTTGTTTCTGGAATTTATAATAATCTCTAATTCTCGATATTATATTATGAGACGCACTGTCAGTGTCACGATTCAAGTTGATTTGATGGATATTTTTCTTTTTTATTACGTTATTGGAGCATACGTTATCTATGAGTCATATTTCTATTATACTTATAAATATATGCTATGGTATGGAAAGTAGTGCGATATGTATTTAAGTAAATGAAGTATTTGAATAAATAATGAATTATGTTGATAGTCTTTATTTCTCTGAAGTAAGCCACGTTTTTATTTCATAATTATTTTCATATGTTATGATAGTGGAAATAATGTTTGTTTTTTCTTCATATTTATGTTGTTGAATTAAGATGTATTTTATTTTTATTAAAACAAAACGGCATATATGTATGAGTACATCAAATATTTATACAAAACACAAAGAGTGCCCCTACGCAACGACTGTCCTCAATTATTTACTATAAAAACAAATGAATTTTATTGTAAAACAGCGCGAGCTAAATGAACCAAAGTATGAAGGTGTCCGCAAGCGCAGACTAGTTAGTGCGCTCGCTTAGTCAGATCTTGCCACGCAGGCCGTGCTTTAATGTTTAATATCTTAGTATTTTTTTAAGGTAGGAAAAATAAAAACTGATTCTTTTTTCTCGACCGACTTATTTTTTATATATGCTGATAACAAAAAACGTTGGTGTGACACATTGGCAGACATTATAATTTGTATCTATCATATAATTCATATACGCTTAGTGTACGGATTTGTCAAAATCGGTACTTGCAGCCCCGTTCTCTCATATTTCGTCACTCACTAAACGTTATGTATTTCTTATTAAACATTACTCATACTCTCATAAAACTTACTAAATTATTTATAACATACGACGCCAGAAGTACTCTTTTAATTGTAACAATCCATAAAATGGCTGATTTCAATCTTTTATTAATTAAATATTAACTTATTAAAAGTAGGAAAAGATTTAAAATGAGTTTTTGATTAATAAAGTTTATCAAAACCATTGACAAAATCGATAAAGAATAATAAACAGTTGAAATCTATCTACTATAATTTAAATAATAGAATTGTAATACTACAATGTATACAAATATTGTATACTGTACTTCGTATTAGATTATTGATAATATAAATAATAGCGTCTATAGTAAAATTATAAGTAAAAACAATTTCTGTCAGTGTATTAATCTATATATATAAAAGGACTTGTCCTCACTGACTG
>JAKRZM010000809.1:366504-389100 GCA_036379175.1 Heliconius cydno galanthus | reverse complement strand
CGCTATTAATATATATTTTTAATAAGTTTTAAAATATTACTTAATATTAATAATAAGTAAGTAATATTTTTATTTCTTCGTTGTGGCACCAAGGCAAAAGCTCGGCGTTGAGTTCCGGTACTCAACATGAAATGCTTCGATAAATTCGGCGAAATGTAAGCACGGAGTGTCTTAACACTAGGTTCCTTCTACCACCCTTCTGTATGCGGGATATAGAATGAAGCTGATTAAAATATAACTTGTAAATGTTAACATATGTCAACTGATGTTCAAATGTAATATTTTAGGATTTTATCGTAACAAAAGCAAGACCCTCGTAGCTATTTCATTATTTTTTTAATTACTAATATAATATCACATTTTCAAATCTAATGTAGACTTCTTCCTTAATAAGCCAATGCAAAGATTCGAGTTTAAGTTTAGTCACAAAGAAAACACCACCGAACACCATTAAATACGAATTTTAAAACATCAAACAAACAAACAAAACAAAACCTTAAAAACAAGTCGGTCATAAAGTACAATTATATTATCATATAAACTCATAATTATAATAGATATATAGTTATTTCGTTTCGCGGTGCATCACACATTATTTCCAGTTGGGCGGGTGCGTGAAGCAAGCGCCGACCTTGGCGCAGTTTTTCCGCTCTCTTTCAGCTCGCCGAGGTCTATCTTGTACTACATGTGTCATCTTCACTTTTTTTTCATAATATTTAATGAGAAAATTTACATATACTAATATTCATATGTTCTTTGATCTTTGCTATGGTAAGGGTTGCCTGGAAGATATCACCTATGGTAATAAGGCCGCGTTTACACCATATTTGTCATTTGCTTAATTATTAAGGTGTAATAAAGTATTAAATTAATAAATTGGTAATAAATATACGCCGTTTTTAAGTAATAATATTTAAATCTAAACATGACGGATAAGAGAGTATGTACTCGACATGCAAATGCCTCCAGAATATGGCGGAAAATGGAGAATGGTAGTGTTTTAATGGGAATTGAATGTTACTAGGATCCCAGGTTTCTTCTGGCACCTGTATCCCGCACAAAGCAGATGTGCGGAATGGATGTGCAAAATCATCTAAATAATATGTCTATTTTCAATTGAACGCGAACAAATATTAAAATTTCTTGTATTTTATCAAAAATGAATAGATATCTAGACATAGATACGTCATGTAATAAAATAGAAATGATATAAATTTTCCTTTAGATGTTTTCATATTGTGTTAATTATAATATACTATTAGTGAGTTTACTCTGAGAGCCACTCTTTGATGTTCGATGTCCAAGAGCTTTATCTGCGGACACGACACTTAAGCCCCTTCATTAAGTATTCTGTTACATCTTAGAAATATATTAATTCGTGACAGATTTTTTCATCACCTCCTTCTAAGATAAATTTATATAGCCAGTGACATAATTAAATCAAACACTCACCAGGTGTTTGTAAATTTACGCCTAAGCTATTATAGAGAGTCATTATAAATTGTAATTATAAGACATAAAAAAAACCTTTCAATTTAAGTTTTATGATAGCACTTTAAACTTATTTCTGTAAATTATTTCTATGAGCAGGAAAAAATCTATATTTTTTGTACAAGGTATGTATTTGATACCATATCTCTTCTTCTTTCTGCTTATTTATTTATTTTTTAAGAAATTTTACATATATCATTATATATATTGTAAAGTAAGTTCTAATATAACAAAGTAGAAAAAGAAAAATATAAATGTTTACATACATTTTACATTACTATCAAAAGTGAAACACTGAATGAGTAAGAATCGTTCAGGTTGCAACAGTCTGAAGGTGAAGTTGAGCCCCTTCCACCGCCGTCTCTCCGCCCTCTCCACTCGGGACCGCGTAGTCTTTAGGCTACTGTGCCCACTACTTATTGTTCTTTTTAAATTATTTCACATTTAGTCGCGCTGCTGCTATAGCAGTGCAGCGTAGACAGTTGCTTATACCTTTAAACCTTTAATTTTTTATTAAAAATAATCTATTTTTTCTCTGAAAATATACCAATAAATTTCGTTTCGTTGTGGAGTGCTTGCTGGTCTTGAACAATTTTATAAATAGTGCTTGTGTCCAAATATGGGAGTACTTGATTCTGGTTAAGCTATGTTCTTACACCCGAGCTCTCGCGCCAGGGACTCTGCCGAGTTAGACTCTCTCATGGTGTGGCGCGGTGAGTCCTTACCAAATATCACTGCTAAATGTACGTACGTTTTCATTTTGTTTTATATTTTATTTATTATTTCTCTTTTATTCTACTTAGGTTTGCATTCGTATTTAAAATTTAAATGAAATAATAAAATGTGTGAAACATTTTAGCAGTCGTAACGTTCGTCGTAATTCGTTGTTTAAGTAAATACGGAGGTCTTATCACGAATGCAAGGTGTCAATAAAACTTATTGCTGAATCAATTATAGATTGTAATTGCATTTTTATTTACCCCTGAAACGCTCACGCTTATCGCTCTATCAAAAAAAAAAAGGTAACACAAGGTTAACATAACGATGCCGATGCGCGAGGCAGCTCGTCCTCGCACCAACTCGACCGTAGAAAAGTAATGCAAGTGGGCCGACAACTCGAAGGTTAGTCCAGAAAACTGCGTACAGCGTATATGTAGCAATTGAAGTAATATTAAAAAGTCGTGTGCCATACGACGTATGTGCGCAATGTGCGCTATGTGCGCAACGTGCGCGCATCCGCGCTGTCGCAAGGCGATCGCCGCGCACATCCTCGGGTTGCGCACTCGCAACTAATCGCCGGACGTGCGCCTCGGAACACTTACGAAATATCTTAAGAACTGCACAACGTTTAGTTTTACCATTTTCATGGTCATAATATGCTTTAAGTTCATTTTAATGAAACATATTCAAATATCAAGTTTGACGTGATATTGTGAAAACTGGATCGATACCTAGAACATTAATTATTTTTTAAACTACGAATCACCTAATATAATAGATATTTTGATTTTCCAGCCACTTGCCAAACATCCGGTGTCAGTAACAAATTAAAACCTGTTATACACTTATTTTAATGAAGCGATATCTAAGTACGATTAAAAGAAACTGCGCCAGTGAAAAGTTTCTTCATTCATAAAGCTGTTAACCATTCGGGAGTTAATGAACGTATAATGAACCACATCTCATCGTTAAACCACGGCGTATTCGGCATATATCACGGCCCGTCCTTATTAGCGAGTTTATGAGCTACGTGCCTCTTAACCAATCATTTTAATTTATATCCGTACAAGATATGGCTAGTTTATTTAATGTTGATACTCTATAAAGTCAAGGTATTTGATATATCAATGTTTAACTTTCCAGATTTTCTGATTAGATTTTTACAGATTCTTACAGGCCGCGAGGTATAAGCTGAGCTTAGTATTTGTGTGAGTGTTTATATATAATGCAGGTGTAACGTCACTTGCTTGGCCCGAGCCGGTTTATATTGCTTTTTGACATTCGTCCTAGACCTCTTGTGCTGATAATAACGTCACTTATATAATTCTTATTATTTCATTTTGTATTTATATTATTAAAAGTGAAAAATAACGTTGACACTATCAAGAATGGCAAAAAAATATATAACTAAGTATTTAAGCTATAAAAACAGAAACATATAAACACAACGCTGTTTTTCATGATATAACAGAAAAATCATTATTAACTCAAACGACACATCAGACGAGAGTAAAAATTATAAGGATGCGATGTCTGGCGTAGAAGTATAAATTTTTTTAAAGTACTCACACAAACGCAAAGCTCAGCTTAAGCCTCGCCAATAGTATTTTGTCCTAAATTGTTATAAGTGTGCTATCATTATTGATGTTTGCTTTGACATTCAAAAAACAGATTAAATAGTTATAATGTGAGATGGGATAAAATTACATATCGATTATACAATTTTTTTTTACATTGTCAGATGAAGTTAGCACGTGCTCCATTTTAGATATCAATAATTCAATATCATTTACATTGCACACAAACGTCAATCTGTAGTATGGACAGGGAAAATATTGAGCTTTCTAAGATATCAATAAAAAGATACGTGTCGTTTCGAGTGGCCACATCCGGTAGCCATTGTGCTTCAACCGGCTTCCGGTGCAACCCGATACACACTCCTGCGCACGTGCGGACCTTTTCAAACCACGAAAATCGGCACAAAGAGTACCAGAACAACAGCGACTTTACTAAATAATAGGAAATTACATAGACTATGATTACAGTAAAAAAAATTAAAGAAAATTTTTTTCTTTTGCTTAAGATAGAAAATATTGCAATTGTTGAACATTTTCCAAATTGTAGGTATATATGTATGTTTTTAGTTACATAAATTACATACATTAAGTATTCCTTTCAATTAAATAATTTGGGACTGGTTTTAGTTAAATAAATAAATCTTTATATAAAACAAATCAAAANAGTTAAATAAATAAATCTTTATATAAAACAAATCAAAACTAAAAAAAAAACAATAACGCACACTTGCCCGGCCACGTAAGATCTACAAGGACCAACCCTCGGTATATTACTAAAAGAGCAAGGGGTGCCTTTTCGACGTATGTTTTACATTGTAGAGCACCATCTTAAGGGAGCTCTTGTCCTTCAATGAAGCCTTAACAAGAGTTCGTAAAGTACTATACAATGAGAACATTCATTGAATTGGCATTCACCTATTTCTGTCGTCCTTGATTCTATCCCAAATATATTCGATTGATATTTCAATGTTCGAATAAAGGGTAAGGGTCAATAACAAAAGCGTTTAATATTCAAAAGTGATTCTTATCGCTGGCAGTTTATTTTCATTTGTATGTTGTTGAAATGTTAGATAACATTTCATGGACCAATAAAAGTTTTATTTCGCTTTAAATAAATTGAGCATGTAAATAAATAATAATAAAGATAATTTTTTAGTACGTTCAGTCTAGTTTAGATAATAGCTATGTTCCTTATTTCTCTTCAATTCCTGTAAAAAAATATTATTTTGTAAAACAAATACAACCAAATTAATCTAAAGTTTTTGTCAATATGTATGGCAATGGCAAAGACTTATTTATCAAAACTAATGAGATTGCTACATTTAAAGTATATTTTAGTTTATAATTACAATATAAATAAATATGTCACACACGTTTTCCTATAACATAAAACTAAATTATTATATAGTCCACCAGATAAGTACAATTTTAATATATAAAGTAATGAAAACAATGGAACGTTGGCGCGATTCATGGAATTCGATACAGATAACGAGTTATCGATACCATTCAGCAGTGCGTTGTAGAACGAGACTTTTAGTCCGTCTCTAACATTGTTCTAATTTAGCACTAGCTAAACCTTTAATCGCGGCGTTAAGTTCCGCTACTCAACACGCAATTCGTTCAAATATCGGTGGAAAGTGGGAAACAGAGTGTTTTAACACTAGGTTCCCTCTGCCTACACTGCTATAAGCTGATTTTTTTCCTAGAGCTTTATTATGCAATTTAGAAACCCACCAACCGTCCAAGTAGAGGAAAGTTGCAGGTTCAAATCTCGCTTCGTAAATTTTTTCGTTTTCTAAAAAAAAAGTGTTTTTCTTTTATAAGTGTCAAATAACACTTTAAATAAATTAAAAATATATAATAATACTTATTATTCTACAAGTCACACATATCTTAAGTATCTGTAAAACAATGAAAATTAAACAACAGTGGATTTGTTTCTTACATCTAGTAGGACCACAGCAATACTATAATCCGTGCGAAGATTAAAGAATTAATGGAGGTGCACAAAAGGTACAGGATTTGTTGAAATTTAAGTATTCATTGTTCCCGATTTCATTGGTAGCAGCACCTTACACTTACCTCACATCCTAATAAAAGGTGTGGGAACATTGACGGGTGAAGGAGTTTTCGCAAATTCAAGCCATTCAAAAGGCGTAGATCACAAGGATCTCACAAGCAATATGATCTCCGCGCCGACAAAGCCCGCCGGCGGCGACTTTGAAGTGCCGAATTCAATTAATTGCCTTATTTTCGCCCCCCCCACTCTCCCCCCACACCAATCGTAGGAATCCTTCGCAAAAACAAATATTTGATGAGTCTTCATTATCCATTATTAGGTAGCACTGATTTTAGCTCTTCGATCCATTTAAATTGGTACACGGTGCGGTCGAGGAATTGACGCCTCGGCTTTCTGAAAGCTGTAATTGAAGTAGCTTTTTTGCGGAACAGATAAAATAACGCAATATTATATTTGAGTTTTTTGTAATAATTTGTCGAAATGTCTTGAAGCTGATAATCTCATCAAAAATATAATATCTAATGTCTTATTTATCATATGATTTTACTGATCGTACTTTTTTTTTTAAATGTACAAAAAATTTATGTTTATATTTAAATATGAATATCTTTCTTATCTGTAGAATTGTAGGGGCGGGCGGACGCCGTGGGCGCTGTCCTTCGCAATCGGCCATGCGATAGTTCGCTCCTCTGTAATGCTGTCACAATGTCCATAGCCTTTGACATGGGTCCCTTATTGTAATCTCTTATCATTTTCAGACTCAAAGTTTAATTTTTGATAAAGAACAACAGCCTACTTAAAAAATAATCATATTTTATTTATCTTATCCCAAAATATTTATTGTTTATTTTATCATAATTATCTGTGTGTTTTTTTTAAATTAACATTGCAAATTTGTAAGTTAGACACAAAATCATATTTAAAAAAAAAATATGTCAAAATCACAGTGTTCTCGGGAACAGCTCCAAATTTAACTCGGATAAATGTCGTATCTCGCACCATCTCGTCACACGGCGGAGGCCAAGACAAATAAATTATTGGTACCGGAAGTGACGTCCCCAGCGCGCTCCAATTTAAAACGCACCACTCCAACTGTTGTTGGAATCTATACAGTTGTTCTTTAGCAGAAAAGGTAAATCTATTGACGATTATTTAAAATACTTGTCAAATTTTCTTTTAAATGAATACTTTACTATGTTATTAGGAGTAAAAAACATCCCTAAATCGCAGGAAGTAAAACTAACCTTAGACCCGAACTAATAACGAAACATAAAAATTGAATTTCAAATCAGAATTTAATCACTTTTGTGTATTCGGGTACACCGGATGCGCTATGCTTTTTAATTAGTGCAAAGGTTAGATTATAATAAAAAAAAATCCTTTGTCCTGTCAACCGCTGCAAGTATCGATCCCACAATATATTTGTTACTCTGGTACTAAAAAGCAGTTCTGCCGTCGCGTTGACAGCTCTGGATGAAGTAGTCTGGGGCGGTCGTATAAATTATGAACTGTTTTTCAGTGTTTTATCCTAAAAAGATTGTTTATCGTGTACTTCCGTCGCCTGCCGCAGCCGATACGCTCGCTAGCTTTATTGTTTACACTTAATGTAATTCAAAGCAGGGAATTCCTCGGTAAATTGTATTTTTAAATTTAAACGCCGCCCGCCACTGGATCGACGAGTTTACTTTGTGCATATCGATATCCCGCGGTTATTTTAATATTACTTCGGCTTTTGCGATCGATATTACGCTGATGTCATACGTAATTCGTCTTTTTCCTGATGCCGGCTTTATACGATTCCAGTGAAATATATCAAAAGAATATATTAAAATGTTTGTTTTAACGTTCTTGATTAAATTATTAGATGTGTTTATTTTTCGCTATACCACGTATGTGGCAGAGTGGACAGAGACAGGAGGGAGGCCTAGTGTTAAGATATTCCGGTCTCTACTTTCCGCTGAATTTCGGAGGCTTTGCGTGTTGAGTGGAGGAACTTAACGCCTTTCACGCTTGTCCTACTGCGTCACCACTGGTTTCCTAAAATACTTATTGTTATTCGTTTTTCTCATAAATATTTAAATATATTATATTTAAATATTTTCAGCATTTTTAAAATAAGCTAGGTATAGCAAAAACGTTTCACTCCATATATTTTAATATTAATGACACTGTAGAATTTTTAATTTCCTTACAAAAGGATAGGCTGAGGGATTGTGTGAGATGAGCAAAGACAATATCCCGCGTGTGTTTATTTCCGTGGCATTTATTCAAATATTGAAAACTCATTTCCCGCGCCATTTCCTCTTGCGCCCTTGCTAATTGAATCTTTGCTGCGTCGAAGCGCTGTGGCGTTCCTCAGTACTTCGATACAATATTTTATACACTATAGTAATATTTGTGTGAGGAACGGAGTGCCTTAACACTAGGTTTTCAATGCCACACTGCTGTATGCGGGATACAGCGTGAAGCTGAATTAATTTTTAATATTATATTTTGAACTCAAAACTATTCATACGAGGAATTAGATGCACATGTACATACATAAATAGATATATTAAACCAAAATGGACATTAATATCAATTATATAAAGTGGGAGTAACAAATATGTCCGTTACAACTTAAACTAAAATTTATATGAATTTGGATTTTTGGATGTAATTGTCATACAATAGTATTTTATAATTTTATGTTATTTTTTTAAAATTTAACATCAGTGCATCACAGTTAAAATAATAAAAAAGTCGGATCTTGCATCGAAATCGTTTCCTCCGGTAGACAATGGCCCTCAATATCCGGCAGCACACGTGCTCAGGTGTCTATTATCTCGGTATATTCCTGTCCCCTTTTCATTGTGACCTTTTTGGTCCCACCCCTGTAACTTGACCCGGTTTCGAGCGCCGCCTAGTTCTATCCTCCTACCCACTCAAATTCGCCTCTCATCTCTCTATCAACAAGCATTGCTTTAACATCTGCCTAATTCTTACCTGCTTTTGTAAACATCCTGTATATAGAGTTTAAATTAAAGTAAATGTATGCTGGTAAATAGTATATAGTAGTAGTATAGTGAGGAAGGGAGTGTCTTAACACTATGTTCTCTCTGCCTATCCTCCAGTTTGCGTGATGTAGCGTGAGCGCTGATAAATAGTATATTAAAATTTAAATGTAAATTAAACCGTTTCCCAACGGCTATCAAACAATAGGAATCAACACCAAGGTCGAATGCGTCATAAGTCATAATCATTACACGTTATTACAATTTCTGCCGTCAAAACGTGGACATAAAATTACTTAAGATACAGTCGTTAGTTTGTTCTTCATCTTCATGTCTTTATCTTCTATTCTATGTAATATGTCAGTAATAAAAAATAATGTAGAGTAACCTATATTACGCGGCGTTGTGTTACGCCTCAACACGCAATGCCTCCAGAAACTGAGAGAAAGTGGGCAACTTATAACTAGGTTCTTAATTCTCTTTGCCTGCTATGTGCGGGATACAGGGTGAAGCTAAAAAGGTATCTTCTAATGTTCCATAATTTAAAATTTTTAGCTGTGCACTTTACATTTATGCGAATTTATTATTAAGAAGGGTCATATTGAAATTTTTTAACAAGCCCCGCTAAAACAAAAGCCTTGTATCGTTAACTGAAGCGTGTAATTAAACAAAGTAGTTTCTTTTTTTTACATTTTAAAATAGTTTTGAGCTTCTATGTATAAGTAGTCACTTATGTTTGTTATGGCACTTAAGCATTTTAATTACCGACATATAAATATATTAACTAACACTATTTTCCTTAAATGATAAGCGAGAGGGAAAAATGTCCCGTAAAGTAACGTTACCTTGTTTGTTTTTAATTAATGGTAATAATCAATGACACCATTACCTAAAAGGAATAGTTTTCATAAACATTTACCTTTCCGTAGACTTTTGCTAATTTTCCCGATACTACGGGTGGTTGGCAAAAAATCAACGGTCGCGCAACAGTTGGCCGCGTAGCAGGTGGCATGGCAGGTCGCGGTGTGCTTTGCCACTCGCGCTACCTCGGCCCGCTTCGGGCGTCTTCGGCCGGTGTCGGCACCACTCGGCCGCTTCCCGTGGCCGCCCTCTCTCTAGTCGAGTGGCCGCCCGAGGCCGACACCGTGCGAAAGCTCAGTCTGAAGTTAGACGCGAAGTAGTGAAGTGCTACAAGTTCTCTTTGTATCTCTGTTGCGTATTCGTGAACGTCTTGTCTTGGACGGTTGTAGGGTGTTCGGATTATTTTTTTATAGTTATAATCGTAATAAAATTTATTTGTTAAATGTAATAAATAATATTTATCGCGTTGTTTGCCAAATTAAAAAATATATGTGTTTCAAAAACATTTAAATAATTTACTTGAAAGTCATATAGGATATTGTTGAAAATATTATTCAGAAGTGATTGAGTGATATGATTATCTAAAGTGGTTACGGCGGTATACAGCCGCCATGCTGCTAGTAGAGCCGCGCGAAGCCGCCGGGCCTCCGTGCGCGGCGCCTCTCCATCCGATGTCAACCCTCACGAAGCTTAACTTCACAGACTACAGTGTTAAAGTGAAACCATACGAGACAGTAGAACAAACAGAAAATAGGTTAAATTATGAACAAGCTTTAAGTGCAGCTAGGTTAGGATATGAACAGTCTGTGAGTTCGAGCTCTACGAGTCCGAACAAACTGCACTATGTGGATCACCAGAACAGGCTCTTCGATCCCCCAGTGGATAACATCTGCACTGACCCGGCCTATGTGGTGCCCGCAGGTTAGTTGGTTTTAGTGTCCCGTCATATTATGATTCGTATATTTTTCTAATCAAGTATTTTTTAAATCAAGTAGTACATGAACTTATTCATAATATATTAACATAGCTTTCAAAATGTTTGTTGAAAATAAATTCTTTATTATTTCAATAACTGATTACAACTAATTGTATATTAATAAATTCCTACAATAAGGACAAAACAAACACATCGCGTTGTGTTGTATTTTCCTGCAAAAATCAACTATTTAAAGTACATAAAAACTTAAGCAGTGAAAAGATTAAATTAAGTAGATATTTGTGAATTTAAAATGTATAATCTCGTATTATAATTTAAGGAAGTTAAAAATTACCTTAATCTATGTTTTCGTTTGATAAATATAATATATTTACAACTACGATTACACGACGAACAAGCTTCATTCAGAAGTTCAGTCGGGCCGGAAGTACTTTCGCCGCCATGTTGGATCCGGCGGCGCGGGCGCACCTCGCCGCACTTCCGCCGCGTGACGCGCATAAAAAAGCTTTGCAGTATTGTCACAGCTTACATTTGCATATATAGATTACGTGAATATAATGTGAACGGTTCATCTGCATTAAATTATCTATTATATATGCTCAAAAAAATTATAGTTCTCATTATATATTCAAAAGAGGCCCACGGCAGCTATCTTTAGTACATTTATGACGGTGCCTTGGTTCTTACGACTATAATTTGTTAATACAAAATAAGTAGAAAAAAAGATTATATTCGTTGCTAATTGTAGAAGAAACTAGTTTGAAAAGAGACAAAAAAATACATTTGAATCAATCAGTGTATTAATGAGGTTTCTATAACTTATTCCTATTATAAATTAGCATATGACGGAACAGATAGATTTTTACTTTACGAGCGCAATACAGGAGTTAAAATGTTTGACGCGTCCTTAAATGAATATTCATATCACAAATATAATGTAGTGATATCTGGCAATGGCTGCTCAGAAATAGCAATACCAACAAATAACGGTCCGGGTCGCTCACCTTTCAGCAATGGGCTAGGAGCCTTTTACAGCGAGTCGCAAATTTTATTCGATAATCGATTTGACGTGATCGTAATAATAAATCGATATTTCATAATCCGGAGCCGTTACATTGTATGGTTTTCTTCAACCAAAAGTTACCCTTAGTTAACCTTATAAAGTAATCAGACAGATCATTGGCATCGTAAATAATATTTTAAAAACGCTCATTCAATTGGAATATTTTCCTATAAATATTAGTATTCCGGTTAGAACGCCTTTAATTGGGTTTATTTGATTTTTAAATTTCATAAACATGTTATTTCTTTCTTATAAGTAAATTGAAGTATGAGAAAGAGATATGAAAGGTTGTACCTTTAAAAATGTTCTTAGAATAAACGATTAATGATAAATTTTTACTCAGGACTTAATACAAAATTATATAATTTAAACTATAATACTTTTTAAGCTCCCTTCTTTACGAAGAAGTCTTGTAATGAAAAGTTAGTTCTAGTATAAGCTTCTTTTACTTATAATATGTTGAGTGTGATCCCGCATTGGACGATCAAAGTCATTAAGGTGCGAATTATTATCAATGTTTTTACTTCGTCATTGTATCCGGGAGCAAAGAAATCGTAGATTCACCTGGCTATTGCAGCTGTTTGAGACAACCTGTTGAAACAATCGAAATATTTTGAAAACGAAAATTTTATCATAATTTTAGGAACTATATTATATATAGGTACTTATACATAAATACAATTATATTATGCAATTCAGAAAGTACAATTTTATAATACTTTTTCTTAAGTAAATGTTTTAAAACCTATCGAACAGATGTCTGTAGCAGCTTACAAACATAGAAATGTAATCCGGATATCTTGAACCATCCGCACGTGGCACGTCACAGTGACGTCACGCCCATTCATACATCAGCATGGTGACTTCCGCCGCCTCCTCCGTCTTAAGCCGTGTTCCCCATGTTAACTATCCATGGATCATTTAAAGTTTTAGTTTTATTAACTTTTTTATATAATAATTCTTACACTTGTAAAAATAAACGTAAGTTTACTCTAGCGTGTAAAAGAAATTTCTTTCCAATTATAGTTACCACACATAAGGTTATGTGAATAAAAGTCACGTTTCCTCTCAAAGCGCCACTTCCGTCCTTATAACGCCATAATATCCTGTTAGTCTATTGACATCGTACAAAGTGTTCCCTTATAATCCGTTAAAGGGAATTTTAAAAATGGGTTGAGACACAAACAAGTAAATTTAAGGAGAATGCATGAATTTATCATGATGGGATAAAATAATAAATTAACATATATTGAACTATGAAAGCACTCATCAATGGTTGTATTTAGCTTTACTTAGATAAATATTATAAATTCACATTAATTTAAAAATATCCTAATTTTTTAAAAGTCAAATATTTTTGAAATTACAACGTTGGCATACCAGGAACCTAATAGCCTAATAACTGGTTTTTTAACCGACTAAACTGGTACAATAACTTCAAAGGCTTCCCTTATGTCGGCCATAGGCCATGGTGTACGCCGGTCAGTGTTTACAGTGTAACAGGTCGCGCCCCCCATATGCGTTTGTAACGACCGCCGACGCGTGCGCAGGTGGCCGCGCACCTGCCTCACAAACTAATGCTCTCAGACCTGCCATAGAACTTATTACACTATAATGTACTTTATGGCTCATATTATTAAACGTTTATTGTGATTATTTTGTTTTATATAAATAATAATATAAAGTCATTTTTTAATATTATATTTTTTAAATAATTACTACCTTTAATTTCTCAGGCGTTTAAATTATTAGATAAAACATGGCAAATGAAAATAATTAATATTGTTATTAGAAAACATTTACTTAGGGCCTGTCTTTCTAATATATTATATATTTATTTTAAATGAAATATTTTCAACGCATAAAATAGACTGGATGGATGTCTTCTAAGATTTATCGATCAAATTTTGTCGGTGACTTGTTTTTATTGTGGTAAATCGAAATTAACATCTGCCGGGATAGTTTGTTTATAAACTACGCTGCTAACTAAATGCTCTACCGGATATTATCGTATTCTCGATAATATTCTTACATATATTGAAAACTTACATGTTTTCAGCTTTCGTATAAAACATATTTTTTCTAATGTCAATAAAGAATATCTAAAATTTAATAGTGATGTGCCAAACGCTATTTTATTAGTCATAAATATCGGGCCTGTTTAATTAAATGTCGATTACGTTGAAAGCTGAATTTTCATTTTGTTTAAAAACATATTTTTATATGTTAAAAATATTCGCAATTTAATAACAAAATTTTACCCAATCGAGCACAAAATCACTTCTATGTTTTAGGAGAGCAAACGAAGGTATTTGTTTTTATTGCTATTATATGCGAAAAATATTTCTTTTCTAACAAAAATAATAATAGGGTATGATAGAGAACATCTATGTGACAAACCGGGCGCCGACTGGACACTAATATATTTAATACTTCCTGTCTAACGATGCTCCAATTTTGTATTTGATTTAAAATCCATGCGTTGACAGCGATTTCCTCAGATTTTTTATTTTCATGTCGTTTTCCCACATTATTTTTATGTTTATAATTTTTAATAAGCATTCATAACATAAGAAGAGTAGCTTCAATCGTCAAATTATAATTTCAATGCAGAAATACTTCGAAACCATTGTTTGACATTCTTGTAACTAAATACAAAAAGAGGTTATTTCTAATTTTTAAATCATAAATTTTTAAAGCAAAAAAACATATCTACATACTACATAGGTACCTACTAGTATAAATGTGGTAAATATTGTTTCTTTTTAGTATTTACTGTTTTAAAATGAAATAAATATGAAAACTACGACAAGTAAAGTTGAGTTAATTAGCAAAAAGCGAAATGTCAAAATAGAATGTCATTTGAATGACATGAAGCTGTCATCGGTGCTCACCTGCGCTTCTAAATTTAAAAATCTCGTCTCGTTTTCCGCCTTCTGTTGAAACTGACACAAACTTAAAAGCGTGCAGTTTTTTATATATTTGCTGATTTTTACTTAAGTCAATGTCTTCTTACTATTCTTAAATACTATTATTTTGTGTTGTTATTGAACCTTAGATGTTATATGAGTCAACCCTTTAAGAATATAATATCATTTAAAAATAAATTTAATCTGAAAAATGTTTTGTGGATCCGAT
Source organism: Heliconius cydno galanthus (assembly GCA_036379175.1). Taxonomy (NCBI): domain Eukaryota; kingdom Metazoa; phylum Arthropoda; class Insecta; order Lepidoptera; family Nymphalidae; genus Heliconius; species Heliconius cydno. The sequence goes on along the minus strand of JAKRZM010000809.1, from coordinate 374,297 downwards.
TCCGTAACCAGAATTTTAACATGGAAATTAAATAAACGTTACATCTACATTATAATTATGTAGGTATATATAACAAATAAGTAGGTACTTAAAATATTAGGTTAGACAGATGGACGTGTTTTAAAACTATAGACTTCTCCTTTTTTGTTTCTTCTTACTTTATATGGTGTAGCCCTTTTTTTATTATTAAAAAAAATTGTCACTAAAGCACCATATGGCCATTAGCGCGTGCGTTCCCGAACAGCATATCCCGAAATATTTTAGCACGTGTCGAATTTCCTTAAAGAGAAAAAATAAAAAGTGTTGTCTTATATAGCAGCTGTTAGTGGATCTAAAGTTACTTTTGCATAAATTTAGTTTTGTTGTGTTATTCGAATATTAAATTATAAACCTACTTAAGTCAAAAAATAAAGATCCACAATATTTACAAAAAACTTAAACAAGAGACCGTGTAGTTTAAAATTGTGTACTTAGTTGCGATTCTATGACCAGCTGAACCAAACTACTTCAAGTACCTACTAAAAAACTTTTTATTCTTCATCCAAGAACCAAACAAAAAATATCATACTAAAATTGGGAAAATCAAATCCTCAAACACCTCAACCAGCACTTGTGGCAGTATATTTCTGAGTCTCCAACGTTCCGCGCCAATAGCGGAGACTGGCTCGTGGCGACCTTCGACCCGGCGCGAGGCGTGGCCGCGCTCCATTGGTCGCCCCGCCCCGCGCGCACGCCTCTCGCGACTACGAATCTGTCTCGCACTAAGATCTGGTCATCTCGTGGCTGGCTTCTCAATGATTAAAGCGATTTAATAATATCGATATAACCTTGATACAATTATAACATTTACCTACGTTTTTACATAGAAAATATGCTATATTACATTTTTTTTCTTTCTTGGTTTTGCATCTTAGAATTAGTTGTAACAAACAGAATTAATGAGAATGAGAGGCCAGTCGTGGTGCATGAGCTTAAAGTGTTTTGTGGGTTCAATTCCCACTCGAAGAAATGATACCTACATTTGATATTTCCATTTTCTTTGCTCCGGTGTAAAGGCAAAGCGCGACATTGGATTCCATCTCTTAACACGCAATGCTTGCAAAATACGGCCGTAAAACGGCGGAGACATTGTCTTAACACTAGGTTCCCCTTCCCCCTAGGTTCCCTTTGCCTACTCTGCTGAACTCTAAAAACCAATCAAACGCGCCTATATAGTAGCTAATGACTAAATACACGTATTTTTAATGGAAAAAATCATAAAATCTTTGCTCAGGAACCTAATTTACGACCCTTACAAAAATACCACGTCTATATCACCAACATGTCAGAGGTCACTCCCTCGGGAGAGCTTTACCAGATTGTGACGTTTCCTACAATTTATAGTGACAGTGGAGATGACTATGGGGAATTGTAATGAGGTGTGTCGGTTCATTAAAATACTTTCATTTGTTTGTAACGCCGCCCAGTGATTTGTTTACACGTCTTTGTTCTTTTTAAGAAATGCCATCATTCTTTATGTAGACGTTTACAAAAAATAAATCTTTAATTATAGGTGTTCTCTTTGGTGATATACTCTTCGTAGTAAAAGCTTTCTTGGTGATAATATTAGTTTATGTATTCTATATAATTATTTAACATAATATAGATATGGAAGTATATCTTCATATTTACTTACAAGCAACGATAAGCATAAGGTCAGTTCAGTGGCTTGAAGGAGTATATAAGAAATAAGCGTTTGTAAATAAGAAATAAGCGTTGGAAGAAAACTGACAATCGATAACCTTTAGTGTATATTTAACACCCCTATAAAATACCACGTCGATCTGTTACTTTTTTCACGTGTATTTCTAACAAGTAATTAAAGAAAATATAAGTAGTTAATTCAGATTATGTAAAATAACTTCATATTAGTACAATTAGTTCTCTTTTTAGGTCTCATTTTTAAGGCTCGTCTTACTAATACCTCTACCTACATTTGTGCTTAACTCATATTCACTTTATAGCTATAACAATAGTTAATGTGTTTAGAAAATAAACACAAATATTTAATGCAAATAATTATTTTATTTTACAATATCGATACATAGATACACTAAGTAGTGGATTCGATCCCCACTCGAGGAAGTGAAATATTTATTTACGTTTATATTACCATTTCTTCGCTCTGGTGTCGATGCAAAGCGTGGCGTAGAGTTCTGCCACTCAACACGCAGTGCCTCCAGAATTCGGCAGAAAGTGGGGAACGGAGTCTTAACACTAGGTTCCCTCTGCCAACCCTGCTCTGTGCGGGATACAGCGTGAAGCTGATTTAGGCACACTATTTGAAAGAGACAAAATGACAATAAAGTACTTTCTGATGATAGAGGCCGTTGCCCGCAATGATAGTTAGTACCTATCTAGAAATAATTTCGTTTCCAACTCACGCAATATATTTCACAAAAGCTATTACAAACAGTAAATACAGACATGCGTGACCGTTGACCGGTAACAATACCATTGAGTTGATTAGGATTATAGCTCTTATAGCACTATGAATAAATACCAAAATGCATTAAAACCAAATTTAACCTTCCTTTCGGTGCGATGAGAAAAAGAGAGATATATCACGCACAATGAGCACAAATTAACTTGACCTCTAATGTCAATGTGATTTTGTGATTTGTTTGTTCATACAAATTTTACTTGATGCTTTGATTTTTGTAACCTCTTCCTAAAATAGATATAGTATATATAATATGACTTAGGAAATAAATTCAAATTCAAATATTTTTATTCAAAATAAAAAGTTACAAACTTCATTTTTTGATGGTCAAATAATTTACCACCAGTTCACAAAAGTTAGTAGTACCTCAGACCTGAGAAGATCGGCACAAGAAACTCCGCGGGGCTTATTTTTTTTTATTTTAAACAAATACATATTTAATTATTAGTACTAATACTAGGCATTATGGCATATTTGTTTTGTTTATTAGTCTTAATAAAATAGTTCGTTTTTTATTTCTATTAATAATTTAGTCAATCGAAAGGTTTTTCCGTAATTACTTCCCAAATAGTAATATAAATCGCGACGAAACAGCACGTATGTGTCGAGGGGGTGTGAGGGGGGCGAGGAGGTGGGGGGCAGGGTCCGGCGCGCGCGCAGAACAAAGGGCGCGCCATGAACCGCGACCGTCGCGCCTCGGTGGCCGCGCCGCGTCTGCGCACGATGCCATGCTTGTCCTGATTTTTTGGACTGTATTTATAATAGCATATGTGTGTACTAAGCTAGTATTGCTAAGGGTGTACTTTATAGCCTATTTCTATGCGCTTATCTAGAAATATTTTCTGGGGCTGACCCCCTCCCGGTCTGAAATTTAGCTTTGAACAGATATGTTCGTGAAAATATTGTTTTTAATTTTTTTCTTTTTTTCTTCTTTTTCTTAACTGGCACCAGACTATTCTGACTATTTTTATTCGTGGCCCACCCGGCTCCCCTCCTTCCTACGCTCATGAGGAGATGCCTGGTTTGAACTTTAAACTGATATATACGTTCATGAACCGGTTGTTCAGAACATTTTTTTTGCTAGTAGATGATAATTCTGTAGTCGGCACAAATATATTCTGGGATGGGCACGGACCACCTGCCCCTTCTATTCCTACGCCCATGCCTAACTAATACTAACAATGTCATCTTTCATTTGATTTTGCAGGCGGCTACACAACAGGCGGCCCCAGAGAGACCAACACCTACTACACAGAGGCGAGTGGTGGCACAGCACCACCAGCGCCTGCACCCGCCGCCTCATCCCCACTCGATGAGTACTACCAGCCAGAGTACCCACCACCAGCGCCCTCGCAGCCCTACCTCGAGGACTACTACCACCACGCACATGCGCACACGCAGCCACTGCTCACGCACGAGCACAAATATCAACCCCACGCGTATAGCAAGCCATATCCTAGAAGTAAGAGTTTTGATATGTAATTGTTAATTTCTAATGCCATTGCTACTTCCCATTTTATCTGAATTAAAATTTCTAATACGTTTTTAATCTGTCAAGCGAATAGGGCTTGGAGTATAGTAGGCACCTAGATTAGAATCTTTCTTTAGCTTCACGCTGTATCCCGCACATGGTAGGCAGAGGGAACCTAGTATTAAAACACTTCGTTCCCCTTTTCCCGCCTAATTCTGAAGACATTGCATGTTGAGTATCGGAACTTAACTCCATGCTTTGCCTCGACACCAGAACGAAGAAATTAAAATTATTAAATATTTCATTTCATCGAGTGCAAACCGAAACCACACGTTAATAGACCCACCCTAGCGCTCCAGCGCCACAACTAGCCTCAAGACGGAAACTAGAATTAAAAAAGTATTTATGTATTAGTATTTAGTACGATCTTACTAAAACAAAATAAAAACTTACATAATATTCCATCGTAGATATGCCCCAACACACTATGCAAGACAGACATGACAATTTTTAGCTCTACGCAATCATCCAATTAATACGCACGTTTAACGAAATGGGGGCACACATCCTGTTGCGTTTGAATAAAATGCTTTTTATCAAGTTCTGCCAATATTCCAGAATAGCAACGGATATGGTCTCTACATCGATCACCATATATTAGTAGTGGAACATTCTTAACAGCTTTAAGGATAAACAGAAATGGTTACCGAACATTCCTTATGACATAAGAATATGCAAACGGCGGAAAGACCAAGTTTAATTTTGAAATACTTAGGGATATTAATAACGTCTTGGTAGTGATTATGATTGTAATTTAATTTTTAGGCCAGTCATGGCGCAGGAGCCCAAGCGTGTCTGTAAACGCAACAGGTTATGGGTTCGATTCACACTCGATGTAAAATATTTAATATTTTCATTTTTTCGCTCTGGTCCTGAGTTCTGGCACTTAATTCAGCTCCAGAATTTGGCAGGAAGTGGAGAATGCAGTGTCTTAACACTAGGCTGCCTCTACTTACCCTGCCTCACATATGCAATATTTACAGCGTGAAGCTGAAAAAAACATGATATACTTTTTTAATTTAATGGCGAATTGGACCTGTATTCTTATAAAGCAGATATCTAATGAATTCTACTTTTACTTCCTGCGAACATGTTTATTTTTATTTCTCCAAGGAAGTAAAAGTAGACTTCCGCCACTATGAAAACATTATTTCTTTTTTCAATCCTTTCCTCCTCATAGTTTTTATAAACGCTTTCTTACTTAACTGTTAATTCTTTAAAAAGAAATCAACAAATAAATAGATAAATGTTATCTAATTGGATATATTTTTTTGTAAATATAGCAGGAGGTGGCAGGTACGGTGCGGGGGGCGAGGTTTACGGAGAAGGCTACGCGACGGAATACGGGGGCTGTGCCGAGTGGGGCGAGTGGCCGAGCGAGCAGCATGCACTCCTGCCGCAGGACAAGCTGTCCTACCCCGCTTCAGGACCTTGCTTTACTGGTTCGTTAAATGAAATTTAATATTTTGTTTAAATGCACTTGCGTTAAGAAACCTAAATTGATGGCCTTTATATTATATTTTTGGACCATTCGTGGCGCAGAGGCACCAGCGTGAGACTGTAAAAGCGATAGTTTGTGGATTCGATTTCCACTCAAGGAAATTTAATATTTTCTTGCTCTGGTAACGAGGTAAGGCGCGGCGTCGAATTTCGCCACTCAACCCACAATACCTCTAGAATTCGGCGTAAAGTACCATTTATTTTTTTATAATTAAAACGTGTTCGTTAATTAAAGCCCAACAATTGTTTTTCCTAAAGATTTTTTCTAAATTGTGACTTTCGGACTTATAAGCAGTAAATACTAAGCTCAAAAATATAAAAACCAATGTCCAGTACATCGTAAAGCAAGTGTGTACTATCTGCGCAGGCTCAGGACCCATTCAGCTTTGGCAGTTTCTCCTAGAACTACTCACCGACAAAAGCTGCCAAGGATTTATCTCGTGGACTGGTGATGGCTGGGAGTTCAAGCTTACAGATCCGGATGAGGTAAATTATTGTAATATATTTTATTTGTTGTATTTTTTCTCAGCTTCATTCTGTAACCCGCGTAGGGTAGACAGGAAGAGCCTAGTGTTAAGACACTTCACTCTCCATTTTCCCTTTAAATGTCAATATTTTTTTAGATAAGTCTGAGGGGTCAAATACGGATTTCTATATTTTACTATTACAAACCATATTATTAATGTATGAAGTAAAATTTCGTGTTAATTTCTAATTATTTTATTATTTTTGTTTCTATTTAAGGTTGCCCGGCGTTGGGGCATTCGCAAAAACAAACCCAAGATGAACTACGAGAAGCTCTCGCGTGGTCTACGCTACTACTACGATAAGAACATCATTCACAAAACAGCTGGCAAACGCTACGTGTACCGCTTTGTATGCGATCTTCAAAGCTTGCTCGGGTAAAAGCTTTATTTATGTATCTTTTTAGCTTTACGCAGTAGCTGGGTAGGCAGAGGGAACCTGGGAACCTAGTGTTAGAACACCGTTCCCATTAAACATTTATGTTTCCCACTTTTCCCCAAATTTTTGGGGCATTACGTGTTGAGAGGTGGGATTCCGCGCTTTGTTTTGTTACCACTTCACTTTATTTTTTTTAAATGTGTTCATAAACTTTACTTTAATCTTTTTCAATACCTGAATTAAGGACTCTTTCTAGTTAAATTTTGGTTAGAGCAAATTTTTTAAGTGCTTTGGAGTGCGTCTGTACGGACGGTTGTTTTAACATAAACAATTTACACTAGTTCCTATTAATAACGATTACGATATCTACTAATATTAAAAAATATACAGATTATCTTAATTCATTATATATTTCAGAAATATGAATATTGTAAAAACTCTACATATAACATATTTTAATCTAAATTAATCAACGTGTCTTTTGTTACAGTATATCACCTGAACAACTGCACGCTATGTATGAACCCAAAATGGAAAAGAAAGACGACGATTGAAGTCGAGGCAATTATCACCAACACAAACATCTAGTAAATAAAAAAAAAATTATAAGCAATTCTCAAAGTCTTTTATCAAAAGTTGAATATACAACTTGATTATACACTTATATTTTTAATTTATTACCATACTTCGATTCTAAATTCGATCATAAATAGGCCTTATGAAAAAAATCTATTCATAGGTCCATTGCGTATAATATATGAAAATGTCGGATTTGATCTCATGCACATCCACCAGTGGAATTTATTTACTTACAACTTGGTTCTATTTTATGAAAACGATGAATATATTTAAGTACCACATTTAACCAACGGTGCCTTAATACATCCAGACTGTTTGTTGATTTTGTATTTTAAATAAATTATTAATCACCGCAACATGCAAATCTTAAAAAAAATAACATTTTTTTTTAAAATAAATTAATTGTATTGATTCTCGATATATCTGACAATGTTTGTACTTTGGTACTAATAATTCAAATAATACTTTTCGTACTGTTTTATATATCTTTTAAAACTCATTGAAATCATTATTAATATACTCCTAAAGTACTGATTCATATTCATATATTAGCATAAATAGTAAAAATTCTGCTATCAATATAATAATACTGTAAATATAAGTTAATTTTTGTTACTTTATAAAAATAATTAGGTATTATATTATAATAGATATTAAGTGTTGTATGTTTGAATCGCAAATTGTTGCAATAAGCGATTAAATTAATGCATAGTTAGAATGTTGGCATGTTAAACCTATCTAATTCACAAGAGTCCAAAGATGAAAAATCTACGTACGTGCCCACCAATTGGAAAAAAA
>JAKRZM010000809.1:279640-365995 GCA_036379175.1 Heliconius cydno galanthus | reverse complement strand
ATTGATTTTACACAGCCGCAATATTTGTCGATCATCAACAGAAGTAGTAGCCCTAGGACGCCCTGACCGTGGCTTATCTATAAGACTAGAACATTCCAAGCTCTTCTTTATTATTTTTCGCACGCCTTCTGGACTAACTTTAAATAATTTTCCCACAGCACTTAAGTTTTTCATTTTTTTGTATTCACATACAATCATTGTTCTTTCCTCTACAGTTAATTTTCGCCTCGGAGCCATTATGATTTCAAAAATACTCAAATCGCCTCAAAATATTTTGTTATTAAATTTAAACTACCTAAACTGCCCTAACAATACTAATAAATAACTTTAAAACCGCGAGAATATCAGAAATCGTTTAAATTTTGCTACTTCAACTGACTTTTGACGCACTCAATTCAAGCAGTGAGCACATAACCATATATTATTGAAGAAAACAAAATGAATTTTGGGGAATTCCCTTTTGTATGTATTAGAATAGTGTTACCAAACATAAATAATAAACAGATCATTCAATGAAACTGCGAATTTTGGAAATTGTGTGACATTATTTATAAGGTCAATTAATTTCAACTAACTTTTAGAGGGCAGTGTATAATGGCAATTTTACTTGAATTCCTACAGATAATTTTAAAGGTTTATGATTACGTAGTTTGTACCAACTGTTGCAACATAACATAAATTTTACAAATATTGAAGTTAACTCATATTAGGAATTGGAACTGAATTAATCATTAGTTATTAGAAGATTATAAATATAGTAGGTAAGTACATACAAGGATCATCGTGTAATGTATCTATTTTTATAACGGAAATAAAAGGAGTTATGACCATCTTTACAATTTATAGTAGGTATGTATTACTTAATCTTGATATTTGCGAATTTTAATCATAAACTCGTATTTTATCTTATTAGTAGAGAAATTAGTTAAAATATTTAGTGCAACGATCATAAGACTTAGATTAGTAGAATATTGTAAGAATTTGCAAAGTTTAAGAGAGAACAAAATTTTGTAAAATATTTCCAAGAAAAAATGTAGGATTGCTGTGCAATAGTATTTTACTGTAAACGCCATAATTGTTGGTTCAATCTCATTTGGACGAAATTTTGAAAGACCGAACGAAGACAGTGACGAATTCATTTAGAAAGCAGAGAACGAGACGTCACTCTAAGAGCTCCGCTACGAAGAATATAAACAAGAATTAAAGAAGAATGTTCTTTAGAAATAAAATATAAAATGCCAATATCAAACATTATTTATTTATTTTATTAACAAATTACTCACGATTTCGATACCCTAACTCTTTAGTTTAAGAATTATGACTACTACTCGGACTATAAAAATATTTTGCAGTTGTATCGAGGACTCATATAGGTTTAGCTTGTAAAAAAATAACCAACACCAACAGTATAATCAGTGACATTTAACCTTTTCTTCAATAAACCCAGGGGATTTCAGTATATAACAATTTCGACTATTAAATAACAAACGTACTCTCCGTCGTAATCTTTCTTGGTTTTGTGTCTATTTACCCTACGTTGCTATTCACCTCGGTTAACCGGTATAAAAAAATCTTTCCGAGTATTGCGTCTAGTCACCCCATAAATTATGATCATCCAGTTTTTGTTATTTTCTATAATTTTTTTCTTGGGCAATACATAGAAGAAAAAATACTGTTTTTGAGCAAATTGTCTTTCTAAGCTATAATATCTTCGAATATTTTGTACGGTTAGACAGATTTTGTTTAGTTATTTTATATAGGAAGACACCTGTCAGTGATTTTGTTATTGTGATTGTCACTTATGTCATTAGCAGTTAAATATCACAATTTCATAACCTATTCGTTTGTATTTTTAAGTACAAGTTATATTTTATAATAAAAAAATACAATAAAAATCTACAATGAAGTTATCCCAAGTTCTACTCAGACAGCATATAGACTTTATGTTTAAAAGACATTGGCTTGTGCAAGGTAAACGTGTGCCAATAAATACACATATCGAGGAATATTTAAAAGAAAAGGGTATTCCTGTTGAAGATGCACTTGAATTTGTTAAAGAGAAACCAGAAAAACATGAAAGGTATAATAAAGTATTAAGTACCATGAAATATTAATGAACATTATAAACTTGTTTCTATACGTAAATGTTATAGAATCTTAATATTATTTCGTACTAACTTACAGATTACATTCATGAAGTAGAAAGGTCATTATTTTCAATATCTCTGTTACATATATGTATTTTTTAAATATTTTTCGATTTTGTTATTCCAGAATTGAAATTGTAGGGCCTTATAAACGGCCACTACGATTGGATGAAACACACCCAGACTATAAAAAAAAACCTTGCATGACTTTGAGCAACACTAATGTTCTCCTGGAGGGTATTTCCCAGGCACAGGTGCTCACCAAGACAATCATTGCAGAAGATAAATTACCTCAAAGAATTGAAGAACTTGCAGAGTTACCAGCTCCTAAAGCTATTCATAAAGGTGTAAAACAAGCAATTTTAAGTGCTAATATATTTGATTGTGAGCAGAAGAAACTACCTAAAATTAAAGACCCAAACAGACCAGCATATAATTTTCCAAGAGTATTAGGTATAACAGATAAAAGAAGAAAGTAAGTATTTACTTTTAACAAATTACTTTTTTATAGAGGCCATCATGGTGCAGTGGATCAGCACCTGACTGTAAAAACTATGGTTGCAGGTTCAATTCCCACTCAGGGAGGTGGCTCTTTTTCATTTCCCACAATTTAAGACAAAGACATAGTATTGACTTCCAGCACCCAACCATTTCATAATACATATTAAAACATTTTAAATAATGCAAAAATTATGTCCTATTGTAATTAATGTACCACTAAAAACCTTTTATTAATCAATTTTATCTTTTTTAGCCAAATTTTGACTAACAAATTACTTCAATTGATTGAAAAGAGCAATGATACAGAAGTCACACAAAATAAGTATGTGATGAATGATGTCAACTATCAAAGTATATTTGATAAAGAGGGTGATCTAATAAAATTTCATGATTTATCTAATATATTAGTAACAAGTGATAAGCCTTTAAAACATGAATTCAATGAAAAAGACATACCATTTATTGAAATTCCCGACCTTTATCCAGTAAAACACACTGTAACTTTGGATCCGGAACATTTCTACAGTGACAATAGCAAATATCGTAAGTAACTGCTTTAATTAATTGATGCCATTGTTTGACTTTTCATACAATTTTTGCACATTCAATCTGTACTAGGGATATATTCATGTTTAAAATTCAAATAAAATTATCATAGTCCTATCTAGTAATGCCGCCATACATTATATTATAATGTTTACTTGATAATTATGATATCTCAAAAATGAGAGTAGAATTTAGAATAAGCAGACTTGAAATTAATTATTCTCACACCAAGGAATAGTAAGTTGGCCTATCTCAATCCATATACTGGGGTTTATCACTTAGCAGGATTGGTTCAGTTGTTTGATATGATATTTTAAATGTCAGTTAGCACCCTTTTTCCAATAGGGATCATATCATAGGTAGGAATATACTTTGAGACAAAAATACGACTATATTTTTCTTTTATTTTTTCAGTTGTTATGGTATTATTCTTGTTGTATTAGTAAATATATTAATTATTATAAATTATGTTTGTATTTGATAATTGGAACATTTTATGATAGTAGTTCATGTATGGAAGATTTATATTTATTAAAAAATTACTAAGAATCTTTTAATTTTTCAGCTATTCGTCCATCTGTAACAAGAAAGCATCCACACACTACTTGGCTTCATTTCAATGCAACTGAAGTATCTAATATATTTGAAACACCTGTCACTCCAGCTCAAATATTGGGACGCTCACTTACTCATGCTTTTACCGTTGCTTCGGCATACGCAAAGCAATTACATGGGGTACGAAAAATCAATTTACACGGACTATTCATAACCATATGTTTTTTTGTTATTTTATTTAATTATTTTTTACAGGAGGATGTAAAAGACCTACCTGAACCAATACACATAAATTGTATTCAAACCGATGGTCAACGCTTCCACTTTGGTGTTTTAGAACTTAACACCCTTAATGTTGATGGAACTGAAGGCACCAAGAATGTTTGGTACTGCAAGAACAATGTCGTTTTATACGACTCTTGTAGATACCTAAGTGCAATACCAGTTTTGGAGAATTATAACCCTAAAGTATATGGATATATTAATGCCTTTTATAATTGTTAAATGTACTAATTTATATTATAATTTAATCATATTAATAAATAGAATTTAGAAAGAACACTACTTTTTATTTACTACCCTAGCATTTACGAAGTGATCTAATGAGAGAAAAATATATTGTTTAAATGTATTCATGTATATATACTAATATATTTACAAGAACAAAAATACATTTATTTTTGATTAAAATACACAATGCTTGCATACCAAAACACTTTGTACATAAATATTAATAGCAAGTTAGGAAATTAGGACACAAAAATTCTTAGTCATAGTCTTATTTCTCTGCACTAAATTTCTGTAATCGCCTTCTTCTAAGCTCTTCCGCGTCGGCGTCGATATCTCTGTGGAAAATTGGGAAATTTTAGGATTTATAAAAAAACAATGAACTGAATAATATTTTGTTAAGCTTCACGGTGACACTGTGCCACTGCGCCAAGACGTCCTCACTACAAATCAATCATAGCAATCAATACTTAATTACTTACCTATCAACTTCTAAATTTGCATCAAACGGATCTACATCGAAATCGTCGCTAGTCGAAGGGCCTGGTGTGGGTTCAAATACATCTCCTGGATTGACCTCGAATGTTGAGGTCGAGGGTACTACATCGGGTTCTGTTTTGACTTTCACTGGCGACGGTTCTGGAGAAGGCTCGGTTCGGCTAGAGTAAAAAAATGTTATTGAAATAATATAAAATAAATGAAATAGTAGTAATATAAAGTATTATTATTGGTGTACATTATTATAAAGTTAGGCTATTCTGACGCAGCGGTACACCATCTGCCTATAAACTGCGGTAGATTTAATTGCCATACGGTAGAATGAATTATTTTAGCTTCCTTTTGCATATCTTTGACAAGTTTTAAACATTCGTATCGAATTGAACAATCAACAATCGAATTTGAGTGAAAAGCAGAAACGAAGTGCCCTGGGGTGTTAAGTGGCACTCAGTTTTTAGTTAAAGTGAGAAGCTAAATACGAATAACATACCACATGTTAGTTTGTGTTGCAACGTTGTTACTGTTTAGCGGCAAATTGGATACGACGTTCGAATACTGCTGCATGAGGAGAACAGACGCGTCCAACATAGCTTGGATTTCACGTAGAAGCTGTCGATATCATTTTTATTAATATATATTGAGGACAATATAAAGAAATAATACTTTAAATATGTACTGAAATAACTCTTATTACTTATCCAAAGATAATCAGTGAAGTTAAATAAAAAAAAGATGTAACTCAAAAATATATTCTTAACATTTATATATTTGAATAAGTTTTCGTCACTGTTTTGTAAAAAACAGCAGTACTCTGCCTAAATTTCTAAGATTTTCGCATCGATAAGAAACTACTGTTTGTTGTCCATTAGCATAGCATTAGCAATTAGCAAGCACTTTGAAATTACCAAATAACATGGTCAAATGCGAGAGGGACGAAAAGAAAGCTTTTGTAGAGTTTCATTTATCGGGGGTTTTTAATTATCAACGATTTTGTGATACTGTAAAGCGATGCCTAAACGGACTATATATTTGATATTAATTACAGCTTAGTATCTCCACGTTATCTTAAAAAAACTTGTCTTGACAGATAGACAGACAGAGTGATTCTATAATGATTTTGTTTTCTTTTGAGATGAAGAAATGAAAATGTCAAATATACCTGAAGTCGGGCCTCAATATTCCTGCGTTCAGTGCCTTCCATACGCCTAAGTTCTTCATCAGAGAGTGTAGCGAGGGATGCAGGACGAGGCGGTGGTGGGGGTGGCATGCTCCATCTCATCACTAAATAGTAAAATAGGCAATTATTTATTTACTACATACACAAAAAAAACAATACTAATACAGCCCAGCTTGGTGAGACCTTTGGCTTTCCAGGAAAGCCAATAGTGGATTGTGAATTGACATGAAAGTGGATTCACACTATTGTGGCTGTTACGGTTCGTTTTCAATCTGTTTAAATACTTTTATGATAAATATTTGCACATGCTTGATACAATCCGAATTTGATTCGATAGGAACCATAGTATGATGCTATCATAGATACAGCGGGTATACTCACACGCCCTGAGCTCCTCCATGTTGCGGGGTTGCGCAGGCGGCGGCGGGGGCTGCTGTGCGGGCGGAGGGGGCGCGGGGGCGGCGGGCTCNCTCGGGTGCCGGCGCGCGTAGCACGTTGAGGCGGCACGTGGGGCATGTCTGCTGGCGCTGGAACCACAGCCGCAGGCATGCCGCGTGGAAGATGTGATTGCAGGGGAGCTTCTTTGCCCCTGTTTTAATCAATTATTAGAACCTTTATTGCTATACAAATACATAAGAAATAATATATTTAAAATTATAATGGAATAGATGATGTGGCTGTGCGCATTAAGCCTAGAATTTAAATTATCTCTGATTTTCAGTTAAACCTGAGGTTTTTAACCTGCTTCCTGAAAATGCACGAAATGTTGAGCGGGTGCGATAAGGCGAGCACAACAATTCCTTTAGATAATAAACAGCAGCTAGTGTAGTAGTGTTATAATTTTTATAAAAGTAATTCTAAATCTCATAAGAAATTGTTGTCCCTTTCATAGAAAAGGACAAAAATATGGAAAACTAGAGTTCTGCTCGCTTTGCAGTACCTATGACCTAACTAATAAATCTTTTTAAAATACAAGGTGCTTCCTTAAGCATGATATTCTCAACTTCATTTCGCACAGCTAGAAATGATAAAAATCGATATGCGACTATTTAATACATAGATAGTTACCTAAATAATAAAATTATTATTGCTTAGGTATCTTCAACTAGATATAACTTTATACTTTAATCAATTCAAAAAAATATATGGAAATGTTTAATTTAGATTTTAATCAATTCAAAAAAATATATGGAAATGTTTAATTTGGATTAACTTTACTTTTGGAATTTTCACCCTATAATCAAAACTACCGACACCTAGATTCTTATATTATTCTATCCTACTTCCTACTAATGTTATCGTTTTGAAAGTTTGTGAGAAGAATGGAGGTTCGTTCCAATTTCCTGTCAAAACTACCCAACGCCTTTAGATGAAACTTTACAGTAATATAGCTTATACATCAAAATAACACATATTCTACAATTTGTGTAAAGATTTTATATAATTTGACTATAATATACAAATAGCTTAAGCGGGCGAAGCCACGTTTGCATCACTAATTGTAAATGTTTAATAACAAAAAATAATAAAGAAAACACAGCACTATAGGTACCTACATTTTAAATTGACAATTAAAATGAAACAAACTCACGACGTGTTGTAAAAATGTCGACCATTATCGTATTAATAATTGTTAACAATAAAATGAAAGGAAAGAATAAATCATATATACTACCTACTACATTATAACCGTCCTTTCCGATATCGAAATGCAGGCTGAAAAATTTTTCATTAAAAAAATGTGCGATTGAACCCACTACCAACGGGCAAAACTATATTATAAGGAACTCAAACAGTAAACATTTCTAAACTGCACCGACGGCGTTCGTAATATTATTTACAATGTTTTTAAAAACCTTCATTCAACGATTAACAAACTCATTTCGCAATGTGACCTTGTTTTTGGAGTTTAATAATTAAGTAATTAAACACGCTTACAATGTAGGTGTACGTGGTGTCTTTATATTGACGATTCTTTAAGAGCACATATTATATTTACATTGAAAAAAAAAATTCATATTATAAAAATATACCTTACATACGTAGATAGACATTTAATTTTGCTTAGTCATAGCATGTAAATTGTAGAACACCGTATACATACCTATATGTTAACCTAGTGTTAAGACACTCCCTTTCCCACTTTCCGTCGAATTCTGAAGGCATTGCGTGTTGAGTGGCAGAACTCAACGCCATGCTTTGCCTCAACATCAGAACGAAGAAATATAAATTTAAATAAATATTTCATTTCCTCAAGTGGGGATCGAAATCACAACCACTCGCGATTACAGTCACATTTTATGCTTCTGCGCCCATGACTGCCAAATATTACTGTACAAAAAAGTCTAATAAATAATTGTACTCCTCTTAAAATGTAAC
The DNA here is from genome assembly GCA_036379175.1 of Heliconius cydno galanthus. NCBI lineage: Eukaryota > Metazoa > Arthropoda > Insecta > Lepidoptera > Nymphalidae > Heliconius > Heliconius cydno. The sequence continues at coordinate 357,685 of JAKRZM010000809.1, read as the reverse complement.
GTGTATATATGTATCTTAAAATATAATGTTACAATACGTATATTGATTAATGATATCTATTTAAAAACAAAATTCCACACCATTCCATTCCAGACCATTCATAATATAAATTAATTAATTCTAACCGCTGTGCATCTCTTCGCGACATATAATACACTCGTTGTCAGCAGCGGCGAGCTCCTCCGTAGTCGCGTCCGGGTACAGCGTGTTCATGTTGCGTATGGCGCGGCGGGACAGGACTACGTCGTTGTATGCTTTTTTGAAACTCCTATAAAAATAATCAATAATAATTATGTATAATCAATAAATAGTGTTATATAGTTATAGTATAGTATTAAAATAAAAAGTCCCACATTTTGTACTAACAAAAGAAGGAAAGGATAGGAAATTTTACGATTTAATGTGTTAGTGTGTTTCCGTGAAAGAAAATATTTATTTAAATTTATATTTTGATTTCTTTGCCATGATGTTGACGCAAAGCGCGGCATTGAGTTCCCCCACTCAACACGCAATGCCTCCAGAATCCAGCGCAAATTAGGTAACGGAGTGTCTTAACACGAGGTTCCCTCTGCACACCCTGCTGTGTACGGGATACAAGATGAAGCTGATTTGATTTGGATAAGAATAATATAATATCTAGAAATAGATATTAAAGAAAATGGTTGGTCATAACAAGCTTACCTCATTGTCTCATACATGGGTCGGAAAGCAAACAATGGTAAAGTATAAATCCGGACCATAACAGCTACAAATCCGATATATAGAAGAACTTTAAGGAAGTTGATAGCCAGATCTGTGTAGAGCAACACTGCTGCCTTGCTCTCCCACGGTGCTTCCCAGTGAGAGTCAATTGCATGAAGAACATACTGAATACATTTAAGTCAACATGAATATTCAAAAAAAAAGATTGAATTAAATTTGTCTGAATAGAACTAAATAGAAATTATAAGGAAGAAATTGAAGATAATTTCATCCAACAGTAAAGTTTTTTTAATTACTTTACAAATAACTAAATTAAAAAAAAATATAAAAATATTTACTAAATAAAAATGTTTGTTTGTGACTTTATTCATTTATCCATTCATTAAAATATTCATTTTGAAATTATTTTAATGGCCTCAAGTTTGATGGACTATGCAAATAACATTAACTACAGTACCGTTGATGAGTTGTTGCACACTAAAGTCAGTATATATGACTGTCATTTTATGACTTTTCTTACTTTTAACTAATTGCCTAAAGCATTCAGAAAACTCAAGGTTTGGCAGTACTGTACCATCATATTCATGTTGCTATTGGTACCAATGCAATATGTCAATATATATTTGGAAACCAGACTAACTTTTACAATGTAGGGCTATTTTTGACTATTATTATTTATTATATGGTAGTCGAAATTTCTTTATATTGAATGATAAATGATTTATTACAAAAGTGATTAGCAAATTTAATGAAAATTAACTCAATTTTAAAAATGTTTTAAAATATTTAATTACCTTTTAATTATAATGAATATTATCAATTGAAATAATTCTATTAGAAGTCATGTAATGATAACAAATGGAATTATAAGTACACTAGCGGCCCGCTCGCGGTTTCACCCGCGTGAACTATGTTATAATTAATTTCTGTCTCCATGGCTACGTCCTAGTGTCGTCTATGCAAAATTTGAGCCTCCTAGCATTTGTAGTAACGAAGTTTCATACAAACTTTCAACCCCAAAAACAACCCCTTAGAAGTCGAATANTTGTTTGTGACTTTATTCATTTATCCATTCATTAAAATATTCATTTTGAAATTATTTTAATGGCCTCAAGTTTGATGGACTATGCAAATAACATTAACTACAGTACCGTTGATGAGTTGTTGCACACTAAAGTCAGTATATATGACTGTCATTTTATGACTTTTCTTACTTTTAACTAATTGCCTAAAGCATTCAGAAAACTCAAGGTTTGGCAGTACTGTACCATCATATTCATGTTGCTATTGGTACCAATGCAATATGTCAATATATATTTGGAAACCAGACTAACTTTTACAATGTAGGGCTATTTTTGACTATTATTATTTATTATATCGTAGTCGAAATTTCTTTATATTGAATGATACATGATTTATTACAAAAGTGATTAGCAAATTTAATGAAAATGAACTCAATTTTAAAAATGTTTTTTAATATTTAATTACCTTTTAATTATAATGAATATTATCAATTGAAATAATTCTATTAGAAGTGATGTAATGATAACAATTGGAATTAAAAGTATATAATAAAGTTAAATTGTATTCTAATGGCTGACAAAATTTAAGTGAAAATATGTAAATTCAATACATTAAACTAAATGTTGTACCAGTATTCAAATTACTTAATTTAATGCATAAAATGTTACCTCCACTCACCTTTATCAATATGTTGACAATCATTATTATCAATATGCTGTATTCAAATCCAAAGACCAATTGGACTGAAGGGCCTTTCGTGGCAGTAAATGTATAAGCATGGTGGATGAAATATAAGTCCACGTGTGCTAGAAGCATAAGTAAACTAAGAATCCTGACATGGAACAACCAGCCAATGACAGGGCTCCTTTCCATCTGTAAGAAAAGTATTATTAGATTATGAAATATTATTATAATATACTATACAAAAATATTAATTGTAAACGCTAAGGCTATGTGTCACTCAGGGAACTAATTATATTTTATAAATTTTTACTTGTGTAGTCATGAGTTCCACCTATCTCCCATAATATCTCAAAAATTTGGCCAGAATGTCTCAACACCAATCTGGTGTACAACCCTCTGCCTACCTTGCTATGCAGGAAAGAGTGTAAAGCCATTTTTATTAACAATTATCAAAAATGTAATTTACTTACAAAATCAACCCTATCTTCAGCTAGCCAATGGAATGCCTTCAAAAATAATAAGAGAGTAAACAGAGCTATAAATTTTGGATTAAAATCATCCCTAAATACTGTAAATGCCAGACATGTCTCTGTTATTGCATACCAGGAGCGCTCTATTAGATGCTGAAATAAAGAAAACAATTTTAGTGATATAATTTTATAAAATAAAATAATTTGGTAACTGTATGTTTACGGTAATCTGATATGTTAAGAAATATATTAATTAAAAAATTGTAATTTGTTTTATTTTCTGACCAGTATAAATAACTCTTTAGAAATATAGGAATTAAATATTGTTACTTTTAAATTGTACTTTATTTTGATTTATGATTAAATTTAAATGATTTTTACTGAATATTCACCTCAAATTCTGCAGCACGAAGTTGACCAAAGAAGATTTTCCTTAATATTTTTCCAGCCAATAACACCAATATAAAAGCTTGCAAATACATTACCTGTATTAAGAAGCATATGTTTTAAATATAATTGTAAGTGTAACAATATGTGGAATAGATACCAAAATCAAATATTATTATTAATTGACTTAATTACACTAGCATTTAATATTAAGGAGCTAAAAGGAATAGATACAGTGAAACACAATATCTATATAAAAGTGTACCTAAAATGTACAAAAGCAAAGAAATATTTCACAACAAGGTTGAAGCCTATAAAATATGTTTCTTTATATTAAAACTATATTGTACTTACGGCCATACTAGGATTTGAATTCGTCAGATAAACTACGGAAGGATAAAATTGTTTTTTCTGGTAATAGGCATTGCCTATTACCATAGTCGTTAGAGCCAGACTGATAACAGTCGCCACAACAGCCTTCATCTTCATTGATATGGAATACACTTAGCACTTTAAAACACTATAATTTTTACATTAAATAATTTCAGAAAATTCTAGGCACAGTAAAATGTAGTAATTATCAATAAATACATTTTCAAAACATCACTCCGTATCAGTCGCTGGAACAAAAAATAATTTTGACGTGTTCAATGTTCATTTGTGTCAATTTATTTTGCACAGAATAAAAATTTGTTGTGCGCAAGTAAAACGATCACAGAACACATTTACTCAAATACGATAGTCCGATATTTAGCCAATCACATTAATTGACGTATATCGTGAATGGAGCAGAAACCGAAAAGTCTACTGCCCAGAGCCCATTGATATATAATGTGCAGATATATTTAATTAAAAAAACTCTTCAAAACTTAGAAGGTAGAAGGCCGTACTAGGGTTAATATTGTTTTTAACAATATTTCTTAGTAAAATATATTATTTTTATTTTGAAAAACTATAAGAAACTATGTACGGTACCGATTTACCCATATAATAATAACATATTAGATATCGCTGCGATTGTGCTATGCGAGTAATTAAATAAATCGTTGCAATTACTTTGAACAGTCTTAATAGGACTTTATAATTTATAGAAATGGCAATTCTGCCAACTGGCAACATAACAAATCATTGCTTGTCATTTATGAAACGAAGATGGTGTTCTTATTGTTTTACTAATTATGAACCAAACAGTTTTTTGCTCTTAATTTAGTTTTTAAAATGAATGTAATCGTTATAGTTGTATAAAGTTACATTAATATTGGATAAGTGTTGGTAATTAACATACATATTCTACTTCTCATCCTTATAAACATATTTATTGCCGCGCATTCACTTCGGGCTGGCCTATAATTTGTTTTATAGCGAAATTTTATAGTGTTTTCCGCATTGATTCTTTAAAATTGTATGCTTGTTATCACTATCAATTAATATGCTAAGAAAATCAAGATATAAATGTCTGAGGTAAACAGACTTAATTAATACGTTAACTAGTGCGTGATACAGTTTTTTTCTGCCCTTAGGTTCTGTACAATTACTTGATCTGAAAAATTATATTAATAGTGATTGGTGTCTTATAAAACTGAAATCTTACTCAGAATGGTAAGTTATGTTCACTTTAAGTCAGCGTAAAATTTTAGATAATTATAATTATTTTCTTATAATTATTGTTTTGTCTTTTAGCAGGGTGATGATCCACCGTTTCTCCCTGTTGGTACTGATGTAAGTGCCAAGTATAAAGGAGCTTTTTGTGAGGCTAAGATTAAAAAAGTGGTACGGAATATTAAATGTAAGGTAAGTTTGAGCCCATTATAGATAAAAATTGGATACATCTTTGATCAAACATATCAAATTGTAAGTACTATAAGTACGATATTATTCACAAATATAAATATATTAAATAATATTTGTATGTACAGGTGACTTTAAAAGCAGGTGGTATTACCACAGTAAATGATGATGTCATCAAAGGCACTTTAAGGGTAGGAAGTACAGTAGAAGTAAAACAAGACCCTAAAAAGGAAGCTATGGAAGCTGTTATCACGAAAATTCAAGACTGTAGCCAGTATACTGTTGGTAGGTGATGTCTACACAGTAAAATTAGATTCAAAATAATCAATCACCATCAGCTATTTATGTTACATGTTTTATGTATTTCAACTAGAAAAAAATCTTTCATTAAATTTACATAAATGAATTATAATGTCTTTGATCATGCCACATGCCATTGCTTGCAGTTTCATGATGCCAAAACGTACACTTAATGTTATCAAAGCACATGTATTTTATAAATACACTTGTAAAATACACTTATACTTTTTTGGGTATACAAAAATATTCTCAAGATAGGATTTATGCACTATTATAGGAAAATGAGTAACAAAGTGTCTTAACGCTAGATTCCCTCTGCCTGCCAGCAGGGTTGCTGTGTGTGGAATACAATGTGAAGCTGATTTATAATTTCTTTATTTATAATTAGACTCTTTAGTACTAACACAAATCACAATTTTTAATATTTTTAATATAATTATTAAATAGTCAAGATACACAGGAGTAAAATATATTATTAAATAATTTATATGCAATTTGATATAATTTTAATTGTATTTTATTACACTACTATTCAAAGATAATGAAAATTTATATTGAAATTCATAGTATTTGATGATGGTGATATCACAACTTTGCGACGTTCTGCACTGTGCCTTAAGAGTGGAAGACATTTTAATGAAAGTGAAACGTTGGACCAATTACCACTTACACATCCAGAACATTTTTCTACACCTGTAATAGCAGGAAGAAGAGGAAGGCGAGGAAGAGCACAGTGAGTGACAAAAATAATATTTGAAGGTTTTGCAGTTCTTAATAATATAAAAAATAAATGTTTGAGAATATAAATTGATGGAAATTTATGATTCATTTTCTTTAATGTGATAAAATATTTAAATAGCAATAAAAATATGCATATGCATTAAGCTTTTATTTCACAAAAAAAAATAATTTCAAAGATTTATTGCTCTGATACAATTTTTTTAACTCAAAACATTTATTAACACTATTAAAAAGATAACAAGCTTACACAAAATAATATATACTTGTGTAGGCTTTTTCAGTTTGAATAAGTAGTTCATGAGATAAGCATGTTCAACTAAACTAAATGTTTTTTCAATATAAATGTTTTTTTTTAAGATCTGATGACAGTGAAGGCGAAGGCGGTACCCGTCGTGTCAAAGCAGACAGTGCCGAACGAGAGCCTCATGTTGGCCGTGTAGTATTAGTGGAAGCTGCAAGCGGTGCTGAAAGGAGACGACCCCACCAACCAGCTTTCCCTGCACTTGTAGTTGCACCTACTGCCCAAATTAAAGTGAAAGAAGATTATTTAGTGAGATCTTTTAAAGATGGGAGATAGTAAGTATAAGCAATTATACAAGTTTTTAGATTGAATTGGTAGTTATTTAACAATATTTATATAGGTAAAAAAATATATATTATTGCTTAAATATCTGCACCTATAAAAAAATAATTTAAAGAATATTTCTAGTCAACTAGGTCAATTTTATTCCATATGTACAATACTTAACTCTGACATACAATATTATGTTTCCTGATATAAATTATGAGAAACCAATATTTTTTTTCGAGTATACAATCGTAATTAAAACAATAAATATGAAAGCCTGTAGGAGTGTTTGAATGTTTCTTCCACTTTTATGTAAAATACCGAATTTGGATTAAACTTTACAACAATACAACTTATACATAAGAATAGCATATAAGATACAATTTATGTAAAGATTTTGGATAATTTGTCTATATAAATATAACAATAACTTTAAAAAAAGGATTACCATGTGTGGATCATCAGTAAATAATATTATTATTATTCCAGCTATACAGTACCAAAGAAGGAAGCATGTGAGTTCCGTAAAGGTGCAGCTCCGATAGAGTGGTCTGGGGTAGAGGCAGCATTGCAATACCTCAACCAAGGAGTCCTACCCCCGCACTGGGATCGCGATGCCCTATTTAATGAACCACGGAACACTTCTGATGATGTATGTGTTATATAGATAGTTTTTTTTATTTTAGCTTTACTTTCTATATTCAATAACAAGACATCCCCTTTAGTGTGCACCTAGAATAAAGACACTCCATTCTTTAATTTTCGTCTGAAATCAAGACAATGCCTGTTGAGTAATGGAACTCAACATTGCATTGTGTTTGTTTGTTTCAAAGTAGGGAAATGGAAATAATTAAACACTCCATTGATGATTTCTTACTCCTTAATAAAAACATAATCTATTTCGAGGCCAGTCATGGTGCAGGGGCACAAGCGTGTATCTGTAAACAAAAAAAACCAATCTTTATATCTATATATATCTTTTGGGGCCTCTATGTATTGGACCTATGTCCCCACGCAAGCCTTCAAAAGGACTGGGTTCTTTTTAATCCGAGAATTATGAAAGAGAAACATAATAATATAATGTTTTCTAATTTATGCCAATAAATAAATTTCTAATTTTTATTTGTTTTCTAATTTTGTAAATATGGAATATATTTATTACTATATAAAAAAGGGCAATAATATTTAATAAACATATTCTTTTACAGAGTTCTGATGATGAGCCACGAGAAGAGAAGGACCATTTTGTAGCACAATTATACAAGTTCATGGATGACCGTGGCACACCACTTAATAGAAACCCAACTATTGCTAACAGAGATATTGATCTATATAGATTATTTCGGGTGAGTTTAGTTTACATACTCTTCTGTATAATATATGTATTGAAATAAACAATTGAGATTGCCTATGGCGGTTGTGTGCGGTGGTTATTGCTAAAGCTAAAGCTAAAAAATAATAAAAATAACAATAATTTATAAAACAAAACAGGAACAAAATTATTTTGTCATTCAATATTTATCAAATAAATAATATTTGCAGGTTGTTCAGAAGCTTGGAGGTTACAATAGGGTGACCAATCAAAATCAATGGAAAACAATTGCTGACAAAATGGGATTCCATCCAGTCACTACAAGTATAACCAACCTTTGCAAGCAGGCCTATAAGAAGTTAGTATTATTTATTTTAACTTTTAAAGATTTGTTATAAGGTAAATGTAAACTTACAAAAAATTTACAAAAATAACCTGAATTTATTTTATTTATACATTATACATATTTTTATTGCTATATTATAGTGATACAAATGATCATTTGTATCATTCAGCAACTGATATATCAACCAGATTATCTATTGTACTATTGTATAAAATGATGGCAGAATTGTTGAAATATAAATATTGTATTTTTAACTAATAATAAAAATTAATTGTTAATGTATACATTATTTTAAAAATAAAAATATATTGTATATTTAAATAATATAGCGTGAAAAATAAAAAGAAATTAGTTAAAAATATATATAAATAAATGTAAACATATATTTCAACAACCTTATTTTTTTAAATATTTTCTTACTGACAACCTTTGGTAAAAATAAAAATACTTGTAGTAACAGAAAGTGAAAAGGAGAATGAACAGAATGCTACAGTACATGAAACCAAATAGCCATAATTATGAGTAAATCGATGTCGATCGATTGAAGTCATGGCCTCCTGAGTGGCCTCATGTGTTCTGCCTGCCTGATTCTTGATTATCATGGTTTTTTCTTACTTTTGACTATATTTTCCGCGATTATACATTACATTGCGGTTACGTCATATCGGCCGTACTGTATTTATGATATATATTTATATGAATAACCATAAACACATACAAATATGTACTTCCCCACAGATTCTTACACAGTTTCGAAGATTTCTACCGTAAGCTGGGCGTAACTCTAGTGGCGCACCCCCGCGGCGCGCGCACCCCGCCGGCCGGCCGCTCGCTCATACGCGACCGCGATAAGCAGCCGCCGTCATCCGCCTCCTCCGCTTCGTCCGCCTCCACCGCCTCGTCTGCCTCCACGGCCTCGTCCACGGCGCCCTCCACGCCTACTACGCCTAACCAGGTAGATTATATTGTTTAATTTTACTGTAATGAATTAAATGGCGGAACTCAACAACAAGCTTTATCTCTTTACCAAAGCGAGGAAACGTAAATAATTCATTCATAATAATCGAAGCCATAGCCGTTGTAGCATTATATATTTATCACAAAGTTGTTTATGTTTATTTTTTTTATTTTAGCGTTCAAAAGACAAAGACTCGGATAAAAGTGAAACTGATAAGAGCGATGATAAGAGTGAGAAAGAAGACAAAATAGAGAAAAAGGATAAACCTCGCGCTAGTGATGAAGACGACAGTGCTGATAACCAGCCTCTCATCATTACTACACCCAAGTAAGTGATAACATTATATATAAATGTTTTATATGTATACTACAATTCCATTGAGTACATTTAAAGATTGATGACTTTTACGTGATAAAATGCGGCGAAAAGTAATTTTGTTTTAAAAATGTGTGTTGCATAAAAAAGGACCAATTATAGCGAAATTAATAAAAACATATTATTGTCTGTTTAGATTGTAAACCAGCTACATTCGTTATTTATTTTTTCTTTATGTACATTTTTATACCATTCGAAAGTATAAAAAAAATTATACAAAATTGACCTTTATTTTGTTTCATATAATAGAGAACACAAATAAATTTTCAAAATTGTAAATAATATACATGTTGTATATTTATAATTTNGCAACGTTCCCAGTCGAAAACTCGTAGTCTGCCACCAACTAAAACTGAATCGCATGAGAAACGAACACCTAAAAGGAAAACATTATCTTCTAAATGTGAGTATATATATTCATTTTATTACTAAACTGGCTTTACTGTACGGTCCGACTCAATATCTCCAAGCATTTCTGAGATAAAGGTTCTTGATAGACAGACTGACGGACAAGCGACAAGCGGTCACATCAAATTACGTTTCTACGTAATTTGATTTGAACGTACGTAATTTGTTTTGTGTTGTGAAGACTTTCTAGTCTTATACACTTGTTACAATTTATTAATGTTGTTAGCTTTTATTGAAAGCTAGTTATAAATAAGCATTTTTGGTTACAGTGAGTGAAGGAGCAAGTACTAGTAGTACAGGGCGCGCATCTCGTCGACCCAACGCGTCCACCGACAGCGACAGCTCTGGGAGAGCGTCAAGGTAAAACTTTTTTTTACTTAATCTGTTTTCCGCATATTCGGGTAGGGAAGGAACCTGCCATACCACTACATAGTACAATTTTCGAAACATTGTTTTGAGTGGCGGAACTCTACGCTGTGGTTTGTCTTGGTACTAAAGGCTCACTTAAAAAAAATATATTTTTTATTACATTATTACTCTATGTATAAAATGAGCATAATTTTCCAGATGTGGACTAACAAAGAAAATGCAAAGCCGAAGAAGTCAAAGCGCGAACTCTGCCAGCAGCGGTAACACTATAGCATCCAACAGCAGCAAGCGACCGCGGAAGAGGAAAACTACTGAGTAATTATTATTTATTTTGTTCTGGGTACTAAGTTACTCGATACAGACAAACCCGCATGTTTCCCGTTGTTTTTCAGTCATTCAGTAATGGAGAAGTTTTAATATAGATTTTTAATAATGGAGGCCCGTCGTGGTGCAGCGGCAAAGCGTGTGTCTCTAAGCGCAATAGGCTGTGGGTTCGATTCCCACTTGAGAAAAGAGTGATGAATTGATATTTTCATTTCTTAACTCTGACATCGAGGCAAAGTGCGGCATTGACTTCATTCAACACGCACTCCGGTTTTCAACGGAAAATGGGTAACAGAGTGTCTTAACACTAGGTTACTCTACCGTGCTGTGTACGGAACACAGATTCAAGCTAAAACAATAATATAAATGTAATATTTTTTAACATTCTTACAGGCCTTCAACTAATGAATCAACTAGAACTACTTCCAATGTCAAAGCTCAAGTAGGGGACAAATTAAAAGTTTATTATGGACCTGCACAATCAGAATCAAAGGTAAATAGTACTTTACTTATTACTATATAACACAACAGAAATATAACACATATTTCTTTAATTTATTATTTTTTTTATCCTTACTTTTAAATTTTTTTGATTGAATGAACCTTTAGTGCTTTATTTCAAGTTAAGGGTTTAGAAGACGCAGCTTCGCTCGCTTAAATTTGTTATTATTAGTAATATAAAGAAATAAAAAGTAATATTTGAAGAAAACATTTGTCCGTTGACAACCCATAATTATCTTCATATGCATCATCAAAACACCATGAATATGTGCATATGTCAAGTAATGAATGAATGAATAAGACCAACCAACCAAACCAACAAACCAAAATTAAAACAAATATTTATAAACAATGTTGCCGTCGTGGTGTAGGGGCGGAGCGTCTGTACACGTGATGGTTGTGGGTTAAATGCTCACTAGGGGAAACAAATTATTTTACATCTCCACCTAGTCATACCTCACACACAACACACCGGGGTTCTGACACCCAAAAAGTAATGTATTGAAAATGTTTTAGAAAATGAGGAACCGTGTTTTTGGAGTAGGTTCCCTCTGCCTATTGCCTGACAAGAACTTAAAAAAATGTTGGAGTTGCTTGTTCAGAATGTGAATTTTAGATACTTATATATATGGGGACGGCCCCGCTCACACTACACTACTACCCCCAAGCCCGATTACAATACTAAAGTACATTAGAGAGCGACGTTAAGTATCATTTACTGCGCCAAACTGTTTTTATGACACAGAGCCGCCAAGCTCCGCATATCGAATATGATGCACACGGCTGTACTGCACGACTTTGACTCATGCCTGTGCTCATAAATTTCATAAAGTATTTCTCGGACTATATCCTGCTATATTCCGGATACAGCATGAAACTGCAAAAAATATATATAACAGCTTTATAATATTCAGGTGACATACGAGGCAAAGGTGATAGAAGTGTCCTCTGAGGGAATGCTGCGCGTGCACTACACCGGTTGGAACACTCGCTACGACGAGTGGATCAAGCCACAACGTATCGCGCTCAATGTCACACAGCACGATTCGCGAAATAAAAAGGTGTGTTTTGTTTCTTATTGCATATGTATCTTATAATAGTTATTAAGTACGGTACTGACGTTGCGTTGTCTATGAAAAATTTTTGCACTGGTAATATAAAGCGCTGCCTTGAGTTGCCGCTACATTAAACGGTGTCTTGATTCTGAAGGGAACGTAGAGAATGGAAACTTTCTAAGTTAAATATTATTAACATAAAAAAATTAAAAATTATATAAAAATATAATTCAAATTCTTATTAAAATGAGATCACCCTGCTATGCGGGAATTAATGTTATGATAAATAAATATTATTGTGGTAAAGTTTGTACCATTATTTTTTACATTGTTATGTTTAATTACATTTGTTGCAGATCACAAACTTAAGTAGACGAGTAAGAAGTAAAAGGACAGAAGGTACGTATTTATGATAGTATTATATAAATATATATTACACCCCAAAAGTATATATAAAAACGTTATTTTTATTTGTAGTCCTATTTTCAGAATCATCTGCGCGCTCAGATACCGACAGTTCCGATAGTGACGAAAGTGTTAAGAGACCACCTAAGAAATGTGATGATAAATCTAACGTAAAAAGTAAGTATTGATTAATGATTTAAATAAATTCTTTTATTTAACATTATATTTCGAGACTGTTTTAGCACAAAGACTCAGTGCTTAACTAAACGTGACGGTTGTGGGATTGATTCTCACTAGGGAAAATTATATGTTTTCATATCTTCGCTCTAGTAAGAAAACAAAATCGTTGAATTCCGCCACTTGTTCTATAGAACATCTCGAAAATTGGGCGGCAGTGCTGAGCATACCGATTGTCTTAACAGTAGGTTCTCCTCTGGCTATTCTGCTATGTGAGGGATACAGCATAAGTAAAACATTATTTTTTTTGTCTGCAGCTCCATCTCGATCCAAAGAACAGAAATCAAGCGACAGTAGCAGTTCAAGTAAACCAAGGAAAAGACCTGTACGAACTGTGTCCACACCAATTGCCACATCCCCCGCCAAAAAACCTAGAATAAATGTAGCGAGCCAACATCAAGGCCGAGATTACGATCTAAACGAAATCAGATCAGAACTTAAAGGATTACACTCAGTGAAACAAGAAGCTGAAGAGACAATAAAAACTGAAATTTCTCCAAAAGATGCAATTTTGAATCCTGGACAATCGACGAATCAACTTCCAGAAATTCCATTACCTGAAAAACAAGCAGAAGATGTTTATGAATTCAAAGAGCCGGAACCTTTTGAATTAGAATTACATGATGAGAAGAAGAAAAGAACACATCGTATATTTGATGATATTTCACCGAGCAAGTACACGTCGACACTCTCAAAATCTTTGAGTGAAGAAATATCTGAAGATCCTTTGAGAGCGCGACCGTCTTCGTTCAGGTCCCCATCTCTCTCGCCATTTAGAGATTTTGGGTCAAGCCGTGATATGCCGGGAAGGCAAAGTCCAGAAGACGACTCTAAAGATGGTTTGTTTTCGTTAGACGATGATTCATTTCCCGGCGAAGGAAGCTCCGGACCTATATTCGAAGGATTCACACCAGCCAAAAACCAAGAAACATATTCCAAAAAGAATAAAGTTACCAAACTTCGACAGTTAATCGACGATTCGCCAGACAGCCCCGCCGATGACGAACAATCATCTGAAGATGAACCTGAGAATATTAAAGTAGAGGAGAGAGTTCAAAGTCCAATTCTGCAGCCAATGTTAAAAGATAAATCCCCTGAACCACTTAAAGAGGAACCTAAAAATCCAGAACCTTCTAAAGATATTAAAGATGCTATCATGATTCTTAAAGAATTGCCTCCTGTAGAATCTATACCGGAACCACCACGAACGCCCCCACCCAAACTAAAGTTAGAATTGCCTAGTATTTCTATACTTCCTTCGACAAGTAACATTGTGAAAGAAATGGTAGATAAAAAGGAAGAAAAAATCATTAAAGATGAAAAACTAAATAAATCTGATACGGAAAGAAGTTTCAAAGAAAATTTGTTGTCAATTCCGCTACCAAGTACACAACCAAAAGAGCCTCCTAAAATACGAATAGAGAAGTTAGACCCCGATCCTATAATATCTAAATTAGAACCTCCATCTAGCGCACTCATTGACACTGAAGAGGATAAGTCAGAGCCAGATAGTCCGGCGCGCATCGACGTGTTACCGGAGCCGCCACCGGCCTTCCTCCTACAGTCAGAGGGCCCTAAGATTGCTGAGAAGTTACTACAAGCAATCAACAGTGCAAAGAGACTGTCTATGTCCCCTCCTCCTATAGAAGGCCAACCACGTTCACCAAAGAAAGATTTCAAACCGTTAGATGAAAAATTATCACCAATATCAATACCTATAGATATAAAACGGCCACCCAGCAAGCCAGAGTTACTGAAGCCCTTAACAAAACTCGAACCACTGAAGAGATCTAGTCCTGCAGAAATAATGGATTCCATATTGATATTTGGTGAACCCTCGAACTTTACTGATGTCAAACGAGATGTGACAGAAATTAAAAAGGTTAAACCAAAAGAGCCAACCCCACCGAGATTGCAGAGTCCTCTTAATATTTTAGAACGCCGTAAGAGCGTTGCCGACCTCCCTCTAAGTGCTCCTGGGAAGAATAAAGTGTTAAGTGAAACTATACAAAAACTGTCGAGTCAGATCAACCAGTCAGTGGTAGCCGCTAGCATCCCCTTGCCGCCATTCCCGGCGGACGATCCGAGCGAGACCAGCGACTCTGATGACTCCGATAGACGGTAAGCTGTTATTTTGTTGGAATTGTACTTAATTTATATGCCCATCTTGAACGATTGAGGGATATCTTTTGCGAACAAAACAAATTACACAAGTTGTACTCCAAATAAATAAAAAATGAACCAAATCCAACTTTAAATTCTTCCTATAAATATTTTAGTATAAAAAATTATTCTTGTTGTCAAGTCATTTTTGTATGACTTTTAATAATACATGTCTAGGTTTATGTATAAGTATTGTATCCAAATCGTTTCTTTTAACATCCCTGACATTCCAGTGTTTCTGGAATAGATCTGTCTTAATCATAAGTCAGCCTTGGTTCACATTTTTCTATTGTTATATTTTCTATATCAAAGTAAATAAAATAATATTATCCAGGCTCATAATCGACAAGCTGTCAGTAGACGAATGGAACAGCGGCAGCGGCGCCAGCATGACCAGCGTGGCGAGTGCGGGGGGAGTGGGGGGTACAGGAGGAATGGGTGCGCGTGCGCACGCCGCTAGGTCGCTGCACGCGGGCAAGTCGCCGGGAGAGTGGAGCGCAGGGGAGTCGCTGCTCATGCTGGAGGACGCCTGCAAGAACGAGCGTAAGCATAGTGAGTAACGCTGCTGACAAGCTACTAGGTATCTAAAATAAGTCCCCGGGCGAGTAGAGCAGTAATGTAAAATATCTATCTAAAATGGCGTTTGTACTATACCTCAATGCACTATATGAATGGTAATAGATAAAGAATTTAAGATTAAGACCATCTTCATACAATTAAAGATATAATATTATAATTTACATTTTACATTCACAGGTGCAAGTGTAGTAGTAGCAGGTGGGGGTCGAGCGGGCGGCGGGTTATCCACCGTAGCAGCGAGCACCAGTAGTACTATTACTAATATGGGCGTGGGTGGGAGTGGGGGAGGGTCTAGTGGCGGGGGCGGGGGAGGTGCTGAAGATGACAGCTGTGTGTCCTTACTGCTCTGCGAGGAAACGATCCCAGGGTCCCCTGCTCCGGACGCGGAGCCGACGCCGCCGGCCCGTCCGCACCATATGCCGTTTGCTTGTGCACCGCAACACCACGCGCATACGCATAACGTGCATAATCATAAACGTAATTTTTTACATATCTTAGTGAAGTGAAAATGAAGTAATCTAATCTCAAATGTTCTTTCCTATAAACATTTAATACATATTCTAACCAAACAAAGCAGCTGAAGAACGACGTAGTTCCAACTCCCGTGAGCCAGCCAACGCAGACGAGGGTCCGGCGCAGGCGGCGGGCGGCGGCGGCGGTGGGGGGGCGGTGCGGGAGGATGAGTGGTCGCGGCGGCGCGCCCTGCTGGAAAACACGCCGCCCACCACGCCCGATAGCAGCCTGGATATGTCTCCGCAGAGGTATGTTACATTTGTAGGGTTTTTTTATCTACCCGCAAGGTGATTTTACGTAGTGTTATATAGAGATGCCCGATGTCAGCCAAAATATTTTTTTTTTTGCATATATCGTCATCAAGAAATAAAACATTATAATATCATACGACATTTTAATTAAAACAACAATAAAAAGTTATTGAAAATTTAAACACTAGGGCGTAAAAAAACGTAATATGTCCCAATACTTTTTGTCAATCGAGTGTAAAAATAATAATTTTGAAAACACATGTACGCGATTCAATATCGATTTGGTGTCCCTGCTGACATCGATGTTACAATATTTAATTTAATGCATCATAGATTTTAAAACATCGATTTTATCTGCTAACATCGATGATCATCGGGCATTTCTAGTGTTATAATACTCCGTTCGCAAATTTGATTAAATCATTCCATGTGGGAAGTCACAACCGTTTGCAATCAGGCGTTGTGCCGCTGTGTGTGCTCACCACGGTATCATTGTGAGTTATTGATTTTTCTATTGATGTCCAATAGATAATAGGGTAGGCAAAGAGAGAAAAACATAATACACATTGTTCACACGTGTTCATTATTTGATGTCTACGTCGCCCTTTATCTTATGATGGTAGGAAAATGAAAATAATTAATTCCTTAATTATTTTCCTTATTAGGATCAAATCGCGCCTACATCTATCGCGCTGACATTCAGACGCTGTTCCACTACGCCGCAAATTGACGGATGGAATCGAACATGTTTTATTCTTGAAATAATTTCTCGTACTTATTTTTTTTTCTTGAAACCATGTTTTAGGGATTTTTCGGAGCAAGAAATAAGTAGATATATTAAAACGTTGCTACTACGTACTACATAAATATATAAAATCTTTTTTTGCATTAGTGATTGATAATAAAATTTTAAATTTAATTGCATTTTAAATTTTTATTATCTTTAAAGTGCAACGCAACCAGCATTACAATTATTAAATACTCGATTTGAATCTATAAACAAGGATATCTATGTATGTGACATATAAACTCGTTCACATATTTTCTACTTTTACAGAGAAAGGAGAATATCAGAAAGAGACAGCCCATCAGATAGAAAGGATGATGATGAAGACAATCCTGTACAAGATGCTTGCGTTTTGGATATTGATAAACCACATGGTAACATCATATTTGTATTATAAAAAAAAGGAAATTAAAAACAACAACATCCTTAGGAACAATATTCAGATATAAAACTATATTTGTGAGAGTAGTTTGTAAAAGCCGTCATAGCGCAGGGGCACAAGCTTGAGACTGTAAACGCGACGTTTGTGGTTTAACTTCTATTACGGAGTGATGAGGTTCCAGTCAAAGTCAAATAACTTTATTCAAAATAAAAAGTTACATACTTCATTTTTGAACGTCAAATAATCTACCACCAGTACTACTAAAGTTAATGCCTCAGACCTGAGAAGAACCGGCGCAAAAACCTCGGCGAGACTTACTTTTGAAAAAAAAAAAACAATTGTATACATTTTGACATTTTTGACAATGATATTTTGAAACAGACTGGAGCGAGCATTTAATTCCCAAGGCCTCTCATCATTCATGTAATCATTAATTTGGCAATAACCTTTAACACACAAACGTCTTTTCACAACTCTTAAATAGTGATATAGAACATTCTCGGACGTTTTCTGGGATCCTATTATTAAAGCGTATACATTGTCCCATAAAAGAATTACGGACTCGCTGTAATCGGGTTACAGGTGCGATTCGCCAATCGCTTTGGTGATGAGGCAAAGCGCGGCGTTGAGTTCCGGCACTCAATACACAATCCCAGGTTCCCTATGCCTACCGTGATGTGTGCAGGATCCAGCGTGAAGCTATAAAAATTAAAACAATATTTTGAATGCTGCAGGCAACGCGCGGTCCCGCAAGGCGTCGGAGTCGTCGGCAGGGCGCACGCGGCGGCGCGCGCGTCGCGACACCGACGACCAGCACACGGCGCACCACACTGCCGGGATGAAATATAACTTTTATGTTGATTTGGGTATGTAATTAATTATTCGTATGCAATCTATGAAGTTGTATTTGCATTTATTATTTACAACTCATAATAAGTGGAGCAGAAAATAAAAAAAAAAAAACAAAGAATACAAAGATAAAAACCTGACATTTGCACTTTTTAAATATACGTATTATTTGTATATAAAAAAACCATTTGGTTTTGAATATATTGAATGGCAGTCCATTCTCGATTTACTACATTTTGGGCCACAGTGGCAGTGAGATTATTGAAACATAAATGTCCTCAAGTACAGATCAAATTCACAACCACTACATACTTGTTTATATTATCTGTAGAAATGTGTATTTTATAAGTTTCAAATTTTATATGTAGTAAATTATTTATATATATAATATATTATACAGATCCAACGTGGGATTGTCCAACTCGTATAAGTGTGCTAACATCCCGGCTGGCTGATCTTCGCAAAGCTTACCACGCAGTGAAGGGAGAGCTGGCCACTATCGACCGCCGTCGCAAGAAACTACGACGGAAAGAAAGAGAAGGTATATTTATATTTGTCATTAGAAGAATATTTTATGAAATTGTATAAAAAAAACAACAGAACATTAACATACCAGACCACGGAGTTCTTTGTAAATTTCCAATAACAAATTGTTGCTAAATGTGATAATTTGGTAACAGAGAAAGGTATTTAGTAAATCATTTAATATTCTTAATCTACTATTACTTTTATTTTAAAAAAAAAAATTTACTGGGTAGTTCGATTTTGATAGTTATTTAAAAATATTAAAACAATGCCTAAAAATTTCTCTTTCTTAAAAATCATTGGCATTTGGTGTAACTCGATCAATAGATATAAGAGAACCTCAGTATCTATCCATTTCACCTATTGAGCTGTTTTCACTAGTTCAGCAGATATTTGGGAATTAGTGATTTTTGAAAAATTCTGATTCTTGTAGAAAATTAGAACATGCAGCCCAATTTTTGGAATTGTGCTCTCTATATCGTGATTTTTTCAATAATAAATAGTTCAATAATTCCCAACCACCATAGATCCGTCGATCGAGTTACACCTGTATATTTCATTACTTTAAGATTTTAATTATTGACTATTAAGATAAATACTTAATAAATTTTATGTGATTTTAAAATATTTGTATTGTTACAGCTATAAAAGCAGCAAAAGCTGCGTGTTCATGATGAAGGTTGGTCTAAGACTGCAGGACGCAGGTTCGATCTCTGGTTAAACCCCAAGAGGACTAAGTTTATTCGTTCTAGAATAGGCGATGAACTTTACGAGTGATTTTTGGTGTACAAGCGTGTAATAACTCTCTTTATAAGAGACATTGAACTGAAGCCGATTTGACATTTTTATGTATATGGTCATTCATAGAGATCTTTAGATCATAATTTCGTTTGCCTTTGTATAAAATTAAAGCTATTTTACTTTTGTTAAAATATTTAATTATGTAACCATAGCTAAATACTGAAATTATAATTTAGTATGACAGCATAAATGTATTATTATAATATTAAACTATATTTAAGTTATCGAAATTCATACTCTTTCAGTATGAACATTATATTTACTTGGTTGTATTATAATGCCCTTTTGCTTATATTTAGGATAGTGGGGAAGGAGAGTCTTTACATTAAATCCTGTGCCTACCCTGCTATAAGCAGTTTACACATTAAACTTATAGTACTGCTAGCTCAGACTTTATAACATGTGAATATTTAAACCTGATCAAAATGAGAAATGTTTGAGAATTTATATAGACTTTGCTCTAATTCATAGATTGAATATTATATTTAAGAAAGTGCACTTTTCTTTTATTAATTGTGTTATAAAAAATATAATTTAATTACAATTTATTACATATTTTTACTTTTGGAGTTTATAAAATAACAAAGAGCATTGTAAATATTATTATAATCGTATAGTGAATATCATTCACTATTAAGATCGTGAGAAAGGTGATAATTATAATATATTAAAACATTTTATGAGTTTTCACTTTTTTATTTATATTCTAGAAACACGGGGTGTAACTTAGACATAAGTTCATGTAATTTTCAAATTCATATAGATCATTACTAATATTATTAAAATAACATTTACATAATGTAAAGTATTACATTTCATGAATCCAATATAAGTTATACTAGCTTTGTGTATTTTAACATCATCAATAAATAACACAAGTGTTAAAATGTGTACATTACTATTTATTTTTCTTGAGAGTGAACCGCATATAGTAAACATATTTTTTTAAAAAGGGCAAGTAATAGTCTCTATCGCGCATCTATTCTTTATTTTAATTATGAACGCTCACCTTTAAAATTATATTTATTATTTTAATAAAAAATTGGGAAGTTGCGGTACTGCTGCCTCCTCAATTTTATTTAATTTTAACGCACATCTGCCTCGCGACTGCTCTTTGTCTTTACGAACAACGGAGCCCTTTAACATTGTAATTATATATTATTTATTAGAATTGTAATACATATTTATAATGTCCATCACTTGCGTCGCGGCAGTTGTTGGCGTTAGTAGTAGTTGGGGTACTGGGGCCAGGGGTGTGGGTGGTGCTGGTAGGGTGGCTGCTGGTAGCCCCAGGGCGGCGTGTAGGGCTGCGCGTACTGGTCGTATGACTGCGCGGTCGTCGCCGGCGTCTGGTAGTACGCGGCAGCGCTCGCCGTAGTCGTACTCGTTGTGCTTGTTTCTTTCTTCTTCGTCGCGTCTGTTGTGGTTCTGTATAATCATATATTTTATAGTGGCTTATTTGCTAAAATAATAACTAAAATATTCACATCTATACTAAAGCTAAAACTGATTAAAAACGAAATAAAAAAGGGGTGAAAAACATAAACCTGATAGTAATTTGTAAAATATGTAATATAAATTCAAAGTACTCCTTCAATCAACTTAACAATCGCTTATAAAACCCGCTCAACTCGCTTGTTCTTATCCCTTCCCACGCCCCGCTTTCGTGCACTTGGTTCTACTGTTTTCTTACTTCTTTCTCACCTCCGGTATTATAAGTAATGAATTTTACCGCGTAATAGATTTTACCGATGTATAGTTTCATACTTGTTTTACATTTATTTATTATTATATCAATGACAAACATAGAAAATAAGAATTTAAAAATAAATAACAAAATAAATGCGTGATCGTACGTGTGCGCTGCGGGGGCGTCGTGCTTGCCGGCGCGCGCGCGCTTTCGCAGGTGCTTGTGGGCAGCGCGCGCGTGCAGCGCGGCGGTGCGCGCCGCCTGGGCTGAGCCCAGCTCCTCCGCCAGCTCGCGCCGCCGCGCCGCCAGCGTCGCACACGTCTCCGCCTCCGCGCCCTCTTGCTTCTCGTAGCTCATCACCAGCTCTGTGGGAGATGTCGGATCATATGTTTAAAACAATAAAACTAATAAGATAGGCGCATTAGGAGAATGAATAAAAATAAATCCGCTTTACGCTGTATCCCACACAGCATGATAGGCAGAGGGACACTAGTAGGGACTAAGACACTGCGTTACCAACTGAGATAATGGCATAATAAATATTTTTACAGGAATCTTAAAAAAAAGATATTATACTTTCATGACAGCATATTTATATATTTTTGACGAAAGGCAATGATTGCTACCTATGAAACAAAAATATATATAAGAACTTATTATAAAACAGTCCATACTGTTTTATAACAAATACATGTGTTCATAGACAAAAACGCCAAAACGAAATAAAATATGTGAGACCACAAACTTAATAAAGGCACACACAGACCTTCCAGTTCCTCGTAGGGCGTGCCAGGTGTATGCAAGGCGACGTCCAACCGCTGCATATGCAAACGAGCATTGAGGGGGTCCTTCTCTAGGGCGGCGTCCAGGGCTTTCTTCGCAGCCGCCGGCTCTCGGCGCACGTGGAACAGGAAGCGCGCGTACTTGATGGCCAGCGCCGACGACACCGACTTGTTCTTGGCGGACGACATGTAGCCCTCGTACAGCTGCACGCACCGGTCGTAGTCGCCGCGACGACGCTCCAGGTTTATACGCCTGGTGTCAAATACAGTATTTGTTAGATAATTTTGAAAATATTTTAATAAAATTTGTTTTTGATTAAATAAAAAGATAAATAAACAGTAGTTAGTGTACTACAGTGGCACAATGTTCAACTGTAAACGGGACAATTCATGAGTTATTTCATTTCTACTTTGGACTAGGTACTCCTCCTACGCTGCCATAGGCGGGATACAGCATCAACCAAAAACAACATTGTGTCTTTTCAAAAATATTTGATAGATTTTTTTAAAATTTAATATTTTAATTTTATTTCAATATATTAGATAAATATAGTATTCCAAAATATCTAATACATTCTTTTAATAAATAAAAACCTTAATACCAAATGATGAGAATCAGAGAATGAATTAAAAACAAATAGAAACAACACAAAGCACAACTCCAACACACCTATACTGTATCTGAACCAGATTGGGACACGCCTTCTCAATTCTATCCAATATATCAGCGGCGCGGGCGGGATTGTTGTTGGCCTCCTCGAAGTGCGCCCAGTGCAAGTGCAGGTCGGGCTTGTCCAGGTGGTGGACCGTGCAGGCGCGCTCCAGCACCTCCCGCTCCACGGCCACCAGCGACGGGTTGGTCGGGATACGCTCTTCCAGGAACTTTATTAACTGGTGAAATTGTAATATAGAATACAATATTTTTTTTATTTTGCTTAACGCTATATCCCGCATATAGTCTAGCAGCGAGAAACTAGTGATAAAACATCTTACTCTGCTTTGAGCATAACTCACAACAAAAACATACATAAATTCAAGAAATCTCTTAACAACAAATTTTGTAAAATAAAAACTAATAGAAAAAAAAGGGAATTAGTACTTATACAACTATAGCAAAAAATTTTTTTAAGTATAATTTTTGTAAAAACAATTTAACAATCTACGATTCTAATTATATTGATACCTGTATAATACTTTTACTTTGCAAAAGAAAAGAAATTAACTAAATTAAACATTATACTTTCCACAATGAAAGACTTGAAGATTAATATTTAAAAAAACATCTTTTCATGGTAAATATAAAACTGTTTCATTGTAAAGTGACTGTCGGACAATGCACAAGTTACTGCGAAACATAATTTCTCGAAATTTCTAGAACTGCCAGTTTCCAAAAGGAAATAACGGATTATTTTAACACAAACAAAGTTGCGGGCGACAAATAGTAATAAAATAATTATAACAACTTACCCTCATCCAAAACTCCTCGTAGAGGGCACACGCAATGAGGCACCTCTCGTGCAACACTAGTGCACGTTTCAAGGTGCCGTGTTGTTTCTCCCATTCAAGATAAGCCTTCCAGTTCTTTAACTGACAACGCTCTAACGGCTTTACGTGGAAATAGGGACGCTTGATCTGTAATTAATGATTATTCTATAACATTATTTCTAATTTGACGCGGCAGCGGGGACCGAGAAGTAAGACTCTGGTCCCCATTTACCGCACAATTTTCCAGACATTGGGTGTTGAGTAACGGAACTGAACACCGCGCTTTGTATGTAAGTATAATGAAAATAAGTCACTCCACCATTAGGGATCGAACCTATAAAAGTCGCGTTTATAGTCATTCATAGCACCAGTCATTCATAGACCCATTAAGTCATTCATAGCACTTTGCAAGTTGAAAATATTATAATGAATATATGAATTGTAAATAATGTTAAAAATTGTTAAGGCTATCTTGGAGCAGCCGCAGCGTCTGTCTTCTATACTTAAAAATAATTGTAAGGCAAATTAATTTGAAATTCGGGCGGTAGATTAAGAAAAAGGAGATGGATATTTAATCCTATTTACCCACTTATGCGGAAAAAAGGATGAAGCTACTAAGATTCTAATATATAATATTTAAAAAATCGATTCACATATCGAATTTAGGCATAAGTAAAAGATATTACTCACTCCTTCCTCAAACGTCCACCGTGCAGCGACCTCTTCGCCGGTCGCCTTGTGTATTTTTCTTCGTGCAGCAATTATTCGCTCTTTAATCGCTTGTGCTTCATCTTCTGAAGCCTAACAATTAGTAGAAAAATTATATTAGTCATAGTCAGTAGATAACCATAATTAAATATTCGTAATTATATTAGTAAACAAACGAGTTAGGTGATTATTATAAGTCAATCGTAATCAAAATAAAAATACAAATATAATCCCTATCCTATCTCCACCAAGCATCCCTCTACCAATTCTAGCACAAGGGGTAAACTTGCAAAATAAAAAAAAAAAATTTAAAGTAAATATAGAAAAATATTTTGGAACACAAAAAACAACCAATTCTAAAATTAAATAAATCACTCCAAAATTAAATTAAATTTTATTTTTCCCATTTGCTAATCTTAAAAAAAGCCCAGTATCTTAGAATTTCATCAAACGTTACACCGTTACTATTGACGAAACTCTAATTATTGGGGGTTATTTAAAGGTTTATATGGAGTGATGTTTGTTTAGTTTAGCTAGTAAATAGTACTAACGACATGGTCCTGCGGCTCGTCCTCTCCGGGCGGCAGGTCGGGCGGCGGCTGCGCGGGCGCGGCGGCGCGCACTTCCCCGCGCAGGCGCACCAGCTCCGCGCGCGACACCACGCCCGCCACCGGCTCCGACATCACGTGCTCTTGGAAACTGACACACCGGGTCAAAATAAAACTCTTATTTTTTTTACTGTATTTTGCACATAGCAGGGTAGCCAGAGTGAACTTGAGAATCTAGCGTTAGACATTCCGTTCCTATTAAAACACTTCCGTTCGCCACTTTCCGCTGACATCTTGAGGCTTTGCGTGTTGAGTAACGGAAGTCAACGCCACGCTTTCCCTCGCTACTTGTGGGAGGAGATGAACCCGGGCAATAAACTTTTTAAATTTTTTTGGGATTTCTTTTTAATCAATTATTTACAGATTCACACTTACTTATGTTGTATTGTATTTATCGAATCAATTCGACAAAAAAGTGAAAAATGAAGTGTTCTGTTCTGTACCTAGCAATGTAATGTAATATATAGTCTGGCAAACATGTTATTGATAATGGGAAGCACGCGCGGCAAATTGCGCAGAAAGCGTATTTTGATGTCTGCACATAGACACCCGCTCACGCCGGACCGATTCCCCGTAAGGGCTCGCGGGGAATTGGTGCGGGGTGTGACCGGGCTACGGTACAGTCGAGCGCAACGCTATCAGTTCATTACTATGAAATATGAATATAATATCATACGATAGCATCATATATACGGAATGGCGTAGTAGAGCATATTTATCTAGTAATATTATAAAAATTAGTAAAAAACACCAAAGCAAAATGCAAAATGAAGATATGGTAAATTGAAAAATTAAATAAAAAACTGAATTAAATTATTATAATGAGGCCACATACAAATCTTCTCAATCCAAATTCAATAAAAAAAGTAAAATTTAAAAAGTAAATTTAATATATAAAACATGCAAATAAATACAAGATTTTGGCGTTAGGCAACATGCAAAATCAACTTATGGGTAAGTAAATAATTTTTTTGATTATGGAAATAGAGGTCTTAACAAATAAATTATGTTAATAAATTATATCTCCAAATTAAANAGAAACTATAAAAAATGTACAATCACTGTTCATATAATACCTATTATTATTATGCTTATTAAAGAAATATATGTTAAAAATATTATTACTCACTTATCAAAGTGCGAAGTGTAGCCAAGTGTGGGCGTGGCCAACAACCGGTCGTAAATATTGGTGACCTGTAGACCGGAACCATTTTCCGCTTCCCATTTTATGTACGACTCCCAAAGACGATCCGAACGGAACTCCAGACCACAGGCCTCTAAAATACATACAAGTATATTAAATAATTAATTATAAGCTTCATACCACTTAATTGTACTCCCCAATACGCCTAGTTAGCGAGGGACTACCACACACCAACCATGGTTAAAAGAAGTAATTGTGATAACAAGCATAAACTACCAATTCAGAACCAAAAACAAACAATGTATATCGCTTCACGGAATGTTTTTTTAATTTAAATTTAGGGATATGCAGACTATTTAAATAAAATCAAAAGTATATAAGACTAATCCGTAATGTGTATGAACACAGCACTGCTTGAAAGAAAAGGTGCTCAAGTTAAGATCCAGAAGTACGTCAGACAAGACCACAATAGAAACCATCTTTAGAGGCTGCAATTGGAATTGTCTGGGTATAAACAACTGGGTATAACAGTCGCAAATTAACCCACCTAAGATTCACTGAGGTTGTTGTGCTGATAACTAAAACATCCTAGGATCTACATGGCATGTTGAATGATTTTGCAAGAGAAAGTGAAAAAGTGAGACTCAAACTTAACTCAAAGAAAACAAAATGAAGTGAAAGACCCAATAAAAGCGGGAGATACCGTTATTGGCTATTCAGAAGAGTATGTATATCTGTGACAATTGATGGCACCTGAAGATAATATAAATAAAACAAAAAAGAAAAAGAATTGTAAGTGACTGAAGAAGATATTGAAGCTTGAAAGAGATTGTGAAAAACTCAACATTGTCCAGCAACCAAAGGAAAACGGACACACAATCAGAGGCAAAGGTAAGTGGAGCAAATTAGAATAGCAAATAATAGAAAAGAGTGGAAAAGGTTGGAGGAAGTCTTTGCCAATTGGCAGATTTACAGACCTTAAGTAAATCACAAATAGTACAATTTGAGTGAGAGTTAAAGCTAGAGTTTAAATTATAGTTTTAATAATTTATTTTAAGTTAACACAGTTTGTAAATGCTGAATAAAGGCTTTTATTGTTATTATTATTATTACCATTTACTTGTATTTTGGAGAAAATTGATAGCTTTATTGTAATAAACGACTTATTCAAATAAAACGACATATCAATTAATGTTAGACATTTAATCAATGTCACCCAAAAGTATAAACATTAATGATAAAAATAATATTGTATTAATATTTGTAAAACCAACTTACCTATAGCTCTCTCGTACTGAGATCTTATAAAGGCATGATCATCTGTCTTTGTCGCCTTTATATGATTGAGATAATGTATCCAAAGGTCGACCGAGAGGGGGATCGCTTTGAGCCCCCTTTCCAACACCTGAAACAGTCGCGGAGTCAGAGAGGGCGGCAGGAGCGCCGCGGCGCCGCAAGCAAGGGAATAAATAAATAGCATGTATAATAATTCAAATTTCAAGTAATAAGAACAACGACGGAGGAGGCAGCGAGAGGCGTGCGCCGCTCGCTGGCGACCACCGCGCGCTGAGCGCTACACCTGTTATGTCCCGCGCCGCGCCGCGCCGCTCACCTACCTCGCCACATACATGGCGCCGCGCACTTAAATATCAAACACAATGTCACACAGTACAGCACAGTCTTAAATATATACAGCTAGTTATACAATATACGCTACAAGATAGGCGGTTACAGTGTGCGGCTCGACGACACTAGACGGATAACGAATGTACGGCGTAACGCTAGTGTCCGCCAGCATCGGTGACTTTGTTACGAACGGCCTCGAAGCGCTGTTGGGGAAAAAAAACAGTTGCACAATACCAGTTAGGACTAAAATAATTCAAAATCCAAGTGTATTCACTGACACATTGATAATGAACATATCAATTTTATTCCTCATTTCACTCACCGTTTCACTTAAATATATCGAAAGGGTGCAGTGCGAGGATACTCACCTCGAGACACTTCTTTTTACTTCCTTTGCGTTTTTCATAGTCGGCGTACTTGCGCCAGTAGCCGTAGCAGTAGGGGTAGTGCGACAGGAAGGCGTCGTACGCCTCGCGCGCTGCCTCCACGTCGCTCTGTTGCAATCATAATACTTTATTTTACCACACATTTTGCAATATTATGTCATACAAATATCAACAATTCAGTGTGTCAGTTGGCCCTTGCCAATCTACATTAAATTCAGTTCCCATTGCTTCACAAAGCAATAAGATTAGCAGTAAATTTCATCATTCAAGAATATTTTTTGTTACATAAAATATAGAGACACGGAAATGAAGAAACTTTTGTAAAGCTTAAAAGCATACCTCTTGGTCAACATATTGCAACAGGTATGTCCATCCTGTGAAGTCAGTGGGGTCATCATTAACTACTTTCCAATACTTGTCAAGCTCAGGCAAAGTTTTCTTTTTAGGCTTTTCATCAACAGATGATCTTTTCTCAGAAGGTATGGGTTTACTTTCACCATTCTATATAAAAGTGGAAAAAAAAGATGAAATAATCACTCCTAAAAATATTAAAAACTGCAAAAAAATGTGAAAAAATGAAACTAATACAATAAAAAACTTAAATGCATGCAACTTGCATAACATAAAACTATTTAATATGAAATGTACAATCATACCTTAGCCAGAGCTTGTTTTTTTCCAGCAGATTCACCCTCAGAAGTGGGTGAGCCAGGGTCATAGCCATCCCTTTCTTCACCATTCTTTCTTTTTCGAGATTCCTTTGTGTCCTTTTTAGATGCTGGTAGCTCATCTTCTGATACCACCTTTAAATTAACCAAACATGTACAATTTTTTAAATGTATATAAAATATATGTCGTTTTTAACGACACTGTTGACGACTGAGTTGAGTCGTGGGACTCAATGGAGCATTTCGTCTTACAAATATAAAAAGGCAGGAAGGTTCAGTCCCACTTGAGTAGAATTGATTTTTTATTGGTCTCAGATATATGTATAATTATATAGACATATTATGTCACACCTCGGTATCAGCAGGCAATTCTGCAGGTTTTGGGCCAGGTAGTTCATCATCAGACACATTCTCAGCATCCTTTACACTTGGTTTTTGAACGGCTGGTAATTCATCTTCTGACACAACTTCAGTTTCTTCAGCACCGCCCATCTAAATAATATATTTTTTATATGTTTTGTACATAATGTAAATACATATTTCATTTATTTTCATATGATATACTAAATTTGATTAAATTAAATATTTTCTAAAATAACCTTTTTTTCTTTTATTTCTCTTTCTAATGTAAGAAGCATCAGAAGAAATAAAGTGTAAGTTGTAATTACTATATTTAGAAAACATCTTAATAATTTCAATAATTATTTTACCTGAATGGCATCTTTATCAATATTATCAACATTTTCTTTAATGTTTTCTTCTTCTTTTTTGTTTTGGTCAATATTTTCATCTGCCACAGGTGCTTCTACAACTTCCATGCTAGTTTCTTCAAGAGTTTCAGGTTTTTTAATGTTATCTTCTGTTGCCATGCTATCCTTAACATCTAACTCTACATCTTGTAAGTCTTTATCATCTGAGGGCTAAAAAAATATATTTAAGAAAACATATAACATAATAAATAATTGAATACATGTATTAAAACTTACCCATTATGCAAAATAAGGGATTAAGCATACCTTTAACTTCCTCTCCAAATTTCACCTTTTAGGTAAAAGGCAGTTATTTTCCTTCGATAAAAGTCATGGGGCCATAATTTCTATGCATGGAGGAATATTAAATGTATTTTAGACATTTAATATTCTATTTATCTATATTATAATTTAGTTTATATGTACTAAGATATGAATTACTAAGAAATAACTTAACAGAAAAAAATATATAATAACATACCTCATTGCTTTCATTTATTAAATTGTTTTTATCAGAAATATCATCATGTTTATATTCATTACTAACTTCTATAGCATTGTCCATGTTAGCTTTTTTCATTTCATCATCAGCAGAAGTAGAAATATCTGCATCACTTGCAGTGTCATTTATATCGGGTTCACTTGGGGGCTCTGTTTCTGTTTTTTGATCTAAATCAATATCAGAAGATTCTTTAAAGGTAGCACTTAATCGAGAATCACCATCAGATAGAACATTATTCATAGAATCGCTCGGGAAATTAACGGCGTTGTCCCCAACATCAAATGAGTCGGCGTTAAAACTTTCCGTGTTATTATCTAGATACTCGCCGACGCTTCCGGCAGATAACTCTACGGCGTGAAGGAAAGCCTGGTTAGACGTAGACGACTCGTCGACACCGACAGCTTCGACACTATTAAATGCCCCATCATTCAGTAAATGTGACAAATCATTTGAATTATCATTGATTAAGGGCCCATCGTCGGCATCCATTGCTCCATCCGATAAACACTTCTGTAACAATACAAACGTTAGTACAATATATACAGAGCAACAATATGTACGCAAATGAAACGCTATAACCTCATGTACCTGTAAATAAGAATTAGCTTCTTCATCCATTGATCTATTCTTTAATTACATACACGTACAGAATTTTAAAATAAACATCAAAATTTAGACAAGCAAAGACGAAGAATAATTGCTTCACGAATTAATCACATAACACACTTCTCGTAAAAATCCGCTGAACGCTAGATAGCACATAGAATTATTTTTTTTTAGAATTACAAATTATGCTATATTGAAAAACAGATAACAAATAACTACAGATTGCCAAATTATAGTCAGTTTTAAAAAAGCTGCCAGTAGCAAGAATGGGTACGGTGCGGCGGTACGGCTTAATTTATACGGCGTTTAAAATCTGTTGCATTAAATAGCAACATACTTTAAATGTTATAAGCAAATTAAGGTGGCTAATCGCTCTAAGTCATCAGTTCTCAATTATTAGAAGAGTTTCCACTTTCCAATGCCTACAGCCCGCAAATAAAACAAATAAAAACACTCCGTTTAACAGCTTAGTATGGTTGCTTTAATAAGTTTATCGTACTTAAATCTATACTCAAAACTAATATTATATATCTGAAGGGTTTGTTTTAGTGAATGCACTTATCTCTGAACTTACTAGTCCGAATTGATAATTTTTCTAAGGTGTAGTACAGCGGCACAGCTGCGGACGGTATGCGTTGTGGGTTCTGTCCACAGTCGAGTTATTTTCAATTCTTCGCTCTGGTAAAAAGAGAAAATGTGACGTTGAATTCTAATAATGAAAAAACATAAATATTATTAAAGAGCATTAAATTTATTTTTTTTATATAGTAAATATGACATTGCAAATATCTCGGAATTATAGTTATTGCGATTGCGGCGCAGAGGGTTAGCGTATGATTGTAAGTGCAACGGTGATTTTTATTCTTCCCATCTATTTAAACTAAGTGCAGCTTGAAATTAAGTACGTCATTGAACATTATTTCGAATTCAAAAGGAAAGAGAAGTGCATAGTGTTTTAACAATAGCTTTTCTTTTCCAAACTTACTAAATAAAAAATAAAGTGTAAAGCTGAATAAAAAGAATAAATCTATCTGTTACTTTTCTAATCTGATCTCTCTAATAACGTTGAGTGCGGTACCACTGACAATATAAATGTATGATAACCTGACAAATTTATACATTGTCTGTGATCTTAATCATTTACTTAATCTATTAGCTATACCTGTCACCCGTGTATAAAATATAATTTTTTAACCTACAATTTAAGATAATGATTTGTGTATTTTGTAAATAATTAAAATGTTTGGTGTACGCTCATCTATGTCAATGTTTCTCTCTGCGGGTCCTCAATTATGTCTTCAGCAGACCAGGGTAAACATTTAATATTCACGTACATTTACTAATTGTTTGTAATGTTCATTTGTAATTTTTATTTTGTCTCTTTATAGAATACTTTTATATTAAAAAGGAAATGGCCACCACCATTGCACAAGAAAGGTGGAAGACCGTCCAAATTGAGAGCTAGACATTTTGTGTATGATCTAGTTGAGGATACAAATATTGCCAAAAGTCCAGACATGAAAGTAATTTTAAACCAATTTGTGGATGGTAAGAATATATAACAAAGAAATATTTGAGCTAGAAAACATAAATGAAGTTAAATTTCTTTGAATGTTTTAATATATTATTTAGTTTAAAAATGTATACTATTTAAATTTTGATAGATAGATAGATAAAACTCTTTATTGCATACATACAGGAAATAAAACATTTTGCAAAATAAATATAAACCAATATTGAAAACAGATAAAAATAAAAAACAACACAATAAACACATTTAGCGCTTAGAGGTAGTATGCAAAGGTGACCTTATCACTATTAGTGATTTGATCATTATCTAGTCTAGGATGAGTATATAATATATTTTTTTAATTCTAATTTAAATATAATAGTTTAATATCATTTTATAGGTGTGGGAAATGCTGGGGATATATTAACTTTAAAACCAACAGTTGCATATAAAAATTACCTTATGCCTGGCTTAGCTGCATACACAAATTCGCAAAATTTGGAAAAATATAAAGTAGATGAGAGTAAGCCAAAAATAGAATCAAAATATAGTTCCCCATATGTTCAAAGGGTGAGTTCATTCTTCATAATAACAACAAACAAAATAATAGCTTATAAAACATATTTAATTATTTTATATTACTGTAATGTTTTAATATAATAATTTTAGACAATGGGATGCTTGTCTCGTCTTGTATTACAAATATCAATGAGCAAAACTCAACCATGGACACTGGAACCTTGGCATGTTAGGACAAGTTTTCGTAAAGCTGGATATGTTGTGCCTGAATATGCAATAACAATGCCACCTGTCACTATCAAAGGTCCAGATCTGAGTCTACAAGAAAAAGAATTTTATGTTACAATTAATGTAAGTTTTTGTTAAATTCCTTAAGATTGACATTAAGAAAAAGAAAATATGTACTGTAGTATGTATGTAGTTACTGAGATTAACATGTGTGATGGTGGCCTTATCAAAAGCAAAAAAAAACAATTAGATACAAATAAGCTGTCTTATGTAGCCTATTAAGGCAAGCTAAGCACTTTTGCCTGGCTCCAAAACACTAAATTGATGAAGAATGAAAATGAGCAAGCTAAGCATAATTGGACTGAATTATCATAATTGGATTGAATTTGTTTGGAGACAGGCAAAAGTAGAAAATTAAATATAATGACATCAGGTTCTCTCTACCTATCTTGCTTTGTGGGATAAAATAAGGGAAAAAATATGTTCAGGGAAAAAATAAAACATTGTCAAGAACATTGTCAGAAAATGCTCATCATATTGACCAATTTCTATGGAGGTGCTATATTAATATATCTTGTGAATGTCAGTTAGTCAGAACAAGAAAGATTATAATCTATAAAAGTTACTTTTGCGTAAAAGACTAAGAGACTAAAATCATATTTCTGTCTTCTGTTCCTTGTATTAATATTTAAGTTTATAATGTATGTATTATTTTTATCTTTTGATAGATAAATAACAAAGAACAAGTCAATGTGAGATGTAGAATCCATCACTGGGCTACAGGTCTTGAGAGACTACCATGGGTAGAAGCTCATTGGAAAAAACCTCAAGAAGCTCTGATTCCAGACCAGGCTCCTATTCTAGAAAACATGCCTTTAGCTAATTAGTTAATGTGGAGTATATGTGTGAGCAGTTAGTTTAAAATATAAGAAAATATATATGTTATCTGTATTTTATTTATTTCAACCAAAAATCATTAATTGTTGCATTACTAAATTGATAACAATTTAAATGCATATTTTTGAATAAATATAAAATTCTAGTAGACTTTATGGCAATGTGACATCAGATTGGACATTTTCGGAAATTTCTTCAGTATTATTAATAGTTTTTACACTATCATTTACACTTCCAGCAATATTTTCTGCGAGTCCACTGTCAGCATCTAGTACATTTTCTGTCACTTCAGATTCATTATATTCTTGTTGTTGGCCGTATTGCTCATTTTGTGTTACTGGATATTCTTGCTGTGCATTGCTATCATACTGTTGGTTATCAATTATCTCATTTTCATAGTTGTATATAGTTTGAGGCTGTGACTGGTCAGCAATGCCAATGTTTTCTGAATTACCATATCCATAATTGTCACCACCTTCATTTTGATTATTATACACTATATTGTTGGTATCTTGTTGTTCATAAGTATTTTCCATTTCATATTGTTGGTTTTGGTATTGTGCCACATTAGGATCTTCATAGTTATTAGCATACTGCTGTTCATAACTTGGATCATAACGTTGTGAGGACTCTTCATGTTCATTGATTTCGCTAGTATAAGGTTCTTGATGAGACTCGTCATAATAAGTGTATTCCTCATTTGTATAATTTTCATTTACTTTAGAATAAGCCTCGGGCTCATTGTTAATTTGGTTACTGATATAGTCTTCATTTTCTGTAGCATACGCTACATGATCGTTGCTAATATGGTTATCCTGATTGTCTACTACTTCACCAACTTCAACATAAGATAATTCTTTACTATCCAAATGGTCTTCATCAGCTTTGTATTCTTCTGTATCATTTAAAATTACATCTTTACTATCGTGTTCTTCCTCTTTTTCTAGAGTTAATTCAGTAATACCAGTATTGGTATTATTTAATTCTTGGTTTATTTCCTCGTTTGTTATTTCATTACCTTCATAATTCTCAAAACTATTTCCGTGATGGTATGTATTGAAGTTGTCACCACCTTGAGCATCGCTAATGCGTGCTTCGTTTATTTCTCCTTCAATTTCATTCACTAAATTAATATGTTGATCTTTTTCTTGCAAATAGTCTTTAGTTTCTTTTATTTCTGCAATTTGTCCTTGTTCATTTGCTGTTGAATGTAATTCTATCAAAGTATTATCAGTTAAACTCTTTTCTTTCATTTGCTCTTTAGAGTTATATATTTCTTCATGTAATTTAGTTTCTTTTTCATAAGGTTCATCCGTTAACTTAGAATCTTTTACATTTTCAATGGTATTCTCAATATATTCGGCTTTATTTTCAATAACATCTTGATTTTCTAAATAGATATTTAAACTTTCGTTTTTCTCTGATTGATCCATCTTTTCGCCACATAATTCATTTTTGTGTCTTTTATGTTCGTTTTTTTCATCGCTATCTGGTAAAGGATTTTCTTTATGTATTATATCGGAGGGTATATCTGTATGTAACATATTATTTTCTTTATGTAAATCTGCTATTTCATTGTCGTTCGTTGTTTCTTTTTCATTTTGTTTAAGTTCATCTAGAATATGGTATTTCGTTTTCCAGTCAGTATCTGTAATGTTTTTCATCGGAGAATCTGCAAAAGCTGTTTTTCTTTGAAATGTTGATTGAAGTTTAGGAATCAATATATATTTTGTACTAATTTCTTTAAATGTTAACGTTTCTTCTAAATTTTCATCGTAAGGAGATACTGAGATACTTTGATCCCTCCTAAGTTGTTTATGATTGACGCATTCTGATTTACTAATGTACGATCTTTGTGGGAAAGTATAATAATCTCTCATGAATTTTATTTTCTGAAACAGAAAACAAATATAAAGAGTGTACCTATGTAACACATGCATACATATCCCTACTAGGGTGCCATTTTTCTGTTCTACAATTTCAAAGCAATTTGGTTGCAATGCTTAATTCACTTTAAAGTAAAGAAACCTCTTAATTTGCTCTTTCTTCGTGCTAGAGCGAAAAAATGAAAATAGTAATAAATAATAAGTCGAGTTAGCGTCACACTCTCACTCTTGTGCTCTTGCGGTATTATGGCCTAAATGTACTAATTAGAATAGGTAATAAAAATACAGTCAATCAATGTAAGCTATATTTAAAATAAATAACAGCTAAAAAAATTGTACACAATAATTTACCTGGTGGTGGACCGGTATTGAAACTGTATTAGAAAATCGCATATCTTCAAGACGTCCCAAAATAAATTCATTTCTGTCTTTTCGTTTTTTGTCCTCTTCGAGAAAAGCGTCATATTGTTTTCTTAGTGCGTTTATTTTATCAGATTTAACTCTAAAAATAAAATGTATTGCAAATAATTACAAATTTCATTGCAAATCTTCTATTTATTTAGAGGAAGGTCCGGAAAGCGTAAGGAGACTTTTTT
The DNA here is from genome assembly GCA_036379175.1 of Heliconius cydno galanthus. Lineage (NCBI taxonomy): Eukaryota > Metazoa > Arthropoda > Insecta > Lepidoptera > Nymphalidae > Heliconius > Heliconius cydno. The sequence continues at coordinate 321,292 of JAKRZM010000809.1, read as the reverse complement.
TACTCACGTACTTTTTCCCAGATTTTCCCATTAATTCGGAAAATTAATCAATCACAAGTACAAACGCGCGACCTAGGCAAACGTAAACATGGTAATGACAACTCGACCTTTAGTAAGGTCTGCAATTTCGCTAAGGTAACTTTCGCAAAACGCTGTGTACGTTCACATAACGTCGAATTGAAATAATCATATAAGTAGCCTAGATATATTTTTTTTAACAAAATACATCTAGACTTTCTAGAATTGTAATAGTGAAAGTATTTTTTCATCGATTATCTTTTTTGTACCAACATGATTATTTTACTTTTAAATATAAATACAATGACACTTTTTAATCTTCAACACCAACTTCTTCGTTGGTTTTAGGTAACAAAATAAATATATCATCCTTCTTCTTCTTCATCCTGGCATTAATCCCGGCTATTGCCAGGGTCTGCCTTCCTACTCGCCCTACTCCATGTTCAATAATAGAAAAACTTCTACTATCTATATAAACTATTATTGAGAAGCAACGCCTATAAAAAAAACAGCTTCACGCTCTATCCCGCACATATCCTGCCTACCCAGGGAACCTAGTGTTAAGACACTCCATTCCTTACTTATTTGAGGTGACGTTCGTACGAAATTCGAAAGCAAAAAATCGCAAATGTTTTTATCGCTCTTCTAAGCTAATAAGAGGTATAGTTATGTTTTTATTTTTTTAATAAAAAAATATTTTATTTATGCGTGTATTCGAAAACCGGGTGGTTTTCGAATTTCGTATTGTAGTAGTTCAAAAAGCATTTATATAGGGAGGGATCGTCGAATTACATTTCTTTTGTGGGTAGGCTTAGTATGTAAGACACTTGCGGTATCTTTCCCCTGGTAGTACCATGTGTTCAGTAAAATGGATGCGATAAACTAAAGATTGACCTTCTATTGTATTTATATGACCTTGTCACGAACACAGATTTACCGATTTTATATGAAGAGAAATTTATAATCTGATTAATGAGAATTTTCAAGACAATAATAGAATTGTTTAATTATAATAAATGCATTTGCTTTGTAGGTTTATTTGGTTATTATATTTGGAAAGCAAGGCAACGAATCATTTAGTTTTCTTTTTCTTCAGGATAACTGATAATGAAGTAAAAGAAAATCATTCATAACTGTTAGCCTGATGTGTCGTGTAGGTAAATGTTGTTTTTTTAACGTTTCGAGGATTTTTTTATTTATAAAATTTCTGAGGTGGGCATGAACTAACCGCCCACACCACATTTCACGCTGTATCTCCGACTCAGCAGGGTAGACAGAAGGAACCTGGTGTTAATACAGTTCGTTCCCCACCTCCAAATACTTAATGTAGGCATTGCGTGTTTATTGACGGAACTCAACGTCGCGCCATTACCTGGACACCAGAGCGACGAAATGGAAATATAAATTTAAATAAATATTTAATTTCCTCGAGTGGGGATTGAATCATATTTTGAACCTGCATAATCGAATATTCTACACATTCTAGTTTTGTCGTTGTCTACTTTCGTCTAAATTCAACTATAATTATAAATATAACTTATTTTACAAATAAATATTATAAGATTTAATATACAAATTTTATTATGTTGTTTAGTGCTTACAATTGCATATATTTCGGTAAAGTTGTCCTCAACATGGTTTATTAATTACATTATAGTGAAAAAAACCATACGTTTAGTATTGTAAGATTACAATTTTTTATCTTATTTTTCGTTTAGGTTTGCTCCTGTGCGTTTTTTTATTCTTTTTAATATTAATTACGATAAGTGTCACAATTAGGTCTCCAATAATTCACAATTATTGACACATCTAGAACTATTTATCATTTTAAACCTATAATAAATATTTTCACATTTTTGTGTAATAGTACTTCAGGCAAATAAATCTTTCGTAGAGACATATGGCGTTCTTCATTTTCCGTTCCAATTTAAAATAGTATTTCTAAAATTTTACATGATAATTTATTCTTAAACGTACGAAAATCTTTTTAATCGAAATGTTGACCAGAACTACAAAATTATAAATAAATTTGTCGGTGGTACGGAGTATGAACCATGATTTACATACTCTACAGTACGACTAATAAGTTGTGGCAGCTGAAGTAAGGATTTCTGAAATTTAATACATTGTTCGCCGGTGACAAAGAGAATATAAATAGTAAATGAGATCCGTGTCCTCTTTATTACAGTACAGTCAGCAAGTTGTGGCCGCCCTAAATTTAGTTGTAGGTGATTGTGTAGATTTAATTTGAGATTTTTTCTTCTATTTCATTATTTTGTTCTGGAGTGAGCAACGCGGAAAAGTTTAATCTGTTAAAGTTGTCTATGTTGTCATTACTGAACAAGGAACATATACTACTGAATGACAGACGTCAGTCATAGTGTTATGACTTTTATGTAGCTTTAGGTTATATTTATAATATTACTATAATAAAGATTATATAATTACTTTATAAAATGATTTACAAATGGTGGCACAGGTTTGTTCGACGTAGAACAAAGCCAATACCTGGGGATGTAGCAGTTTTATGGAAACGACGACTTAGTTTCGCTTATGCTTTTTGCGCTTGGAATGCCTTTGGTATACTCGTTTATAATTTTTATCAAGGAAAAGCCGATTGGGCCCAATATTATGGTCTTAAAACAGAAGAAGAACAAGCTATGTCTCCAGGTACGGTTTGTATATAAATAGATTAAAAATAAGTAAAAATTGCTCACTGCAATGAAATATAAACAAAAAATACTAGTACTTTGTCATTGTAGTATATTGGCTAATAAACACATATGTTACAGGTCGTGCATGGGCTAAAACATTAGGCATTAAAGATGCAAAGGTTGTTAGGATTTCAGGATTTAAAAAAGTAGATGAATATGAAATTGTTGATGGTGAGGAAGTTAGGCAAGGAAATAAGACTCAAAATGCAGAAGAATTAATTAGCCCATAATTTATTTAATGTTAGAAATTAATTTAAAAAAGAAAAATACATGTTTACATTGTTCACAATTTAAAATGTAAATATAGTGTATTATATTTATAAGATTAATAAAAATAAATACATCATAAGTCATCATTTATTATTTATTGTCTATATATAAACATTTTTCATATAAGGTGTATAACATATTTTTTATGTATAAAATACATTATTCTTAAGACAAATTAAAAATTCTGAAATTAAAATATATAATGAAATTGTTTTACATATTGTTCATAGACAAGGCACTTATTTTCAAATAAGGCATTCTTTTACATTTATTTATGTACAATTAATCTTAAATAATAATGATCACAGGTCATTAAGGCAATTTTATATGACTTAATAATTTGAATGTGAATGGCATGACTTGGCATGTCGTCTTCTTTCAAGTTCTTGGAGTAATGCAGATCTGAAAGAAAACACTTGTTAGAACAAGAAGTATAAGAGTAATTGTTATATGTACAGTATAGTTAACTTAAGCAAACATTAATTTTATGTAAATAAAAGTGTAAGAAATATTACATACATAATACTTTCAAAATGAAATTATAACATCTTAATAGGAAGAACATATTTAACAGTACCTATATTGTTCATATTTCATCACAATAAGCTGTAGTTCCTGCTTATAAAGTCTGGTTAACATGTCTGAGTAACAATCAAGCTCACTTAAACGGAACATATTCCATCTCAGCTTATGGTCCAATTCTTGATCAGCTATAATAGAGTTTAAATTTTTTAAATATATTTCCAAATCTTTATACATTCATGTAAACAATATTATGTACATTATAGTATCTCTATGGTTTTTAAGTAATAAGTTACTTACCTTTTGAATAGACAATGAGCCAATGTGGTATTTCTTCCAACAAATAAGGAGGGACCAAGGTTGGTACTAGAGGGCTGACCAAGTAACACCCTCCAACTAAGCATGGGTGTGCATAAGTAGTTTGATGGGTGATTTCACTGGAAAGAGATATATAAAAAATCATGTTTTGAAAAGTTGTGGATCTGGGTAGAAGTAGCACTGAGAGGTATAAAAGCAAAATATCTCTTGTGAGAAAGTTTTTGCTTTTATACCTCTCAGTCCCACTTCTATGGCATATAAATTTATCTAGTTATCTATATTTAACGTACATCTAGATATTATTTATATATAGATAACAATAGAATATAATTTTTAATACTATATTTGAGAATTAACTTTTAATGAAGAGAATAATACTTTTTATACTTAGAGGGTGTGTAGGAGACAATCATTTGATTGGGTTCGATTCTCTTAAAAATTAGGCAGAAAGTAAAGTACCTTAACACTAGATTCCCTCTGAATACTATGCCACATAAATGCGGGATACAGCATGAAGGTAAAAGAATTTCATCATACTTAAAATAATACACTCCATGGTGAGGTGTAGACACGCGGTGCCAAGGTCGAGGCACACTCTCCAGCGGATGGGTCCAATGCGTGGTCTGCGTGTTGTGGTCCATGTAGTAGCGGCGGCCGCGCAGCGTCCTGTCCGCCGACCAGCCCGGCGGCAACGGCAGTTCACATTCATCAGATCCTGACGTTTTATTATGTTATAGTATCATTACTATAGTATATACATGCATATAACCTCAATGCTTGTGATTTCCTACTTGGAGAACGGTGTGAGATTATCTAATAATTTAAGCACAATAATTATGTAGATAAATGGCAGAAAGTACCTTGACTAGTAGATATGATATTGCCAGCATGACCCTTATTGTGATATGTGAGGGCCGGTGTACTAACATAATTTGAATATATGGGAGATGATGGACTTGCTGTTGAATAAGCTGTAAAAAGTAATAGATTATTTTGAGTAACATACATATACAAATACTATTTATATTACAATGCTATTTACTAAATAGCATTGTATTATAAAATAATTATTGTAAATTCTTTTAGCTTCACAATTCACACTGTTTCCGGCACTTAACTGGGTAGGCAGATGGTACCGGGGAACCTAGTGTTAAGACACTCCATTCCCATTAAGCTGCTTTTATTTCCCACTTTTCACCAAATCCTTGAGATATATCTGATTGCATAGTGGAACTGAACACCATGCTCCTGTTACTAGGATGAGGAAATAAAAATATATCAATTCCTTGAGTGGGAATCTCACCCACAACCATCATTTTACAGTTGCACACATTTGCACCACAACACTCTCTATACATATAATATTTATTTATATACAAGTAAGCTGACACAAAATTCAGTGTAGTGAACTCCAAAATCAGTTTTGTACAAAGACATGCATTGATGTTATTATTATGTATATTTTGATATTTAGACATACAATTAATACATTTAGTTTTCATAACAAAATATAACTTTGTAAGCATAATAAATAAAACTTATTTTTTAAATAGGTGGTAGGGCAGTAACCACTTGAAAATGTAGTAGTTGTGAATTAGTCATCAATCAACACACAATGTTTTAGACATACAGGTGGAAAGCTGAGAATTCTGTGTTTAAACAGTCGCTGCCTACATTGCTATATGGGAAAAAGTACACAGACAGAAGAGAAAAACCTCACTTATTACAAATATATAATATTTTCTTATAGGCTATAAAAAATACTTACAATCTGTAACATGAGTTCTAATTGAAGAGAGAGGAGATGGAGGATGAAGCCGTGGAGTAAGGCTCAAATTTGATGATATCCTTGGCATACTTGATTCTCTTGAACTATACTGCTGTTGTTTTTGTTGTTGAACCTATATAAGAAAGTAATAATAGAAAATAGTAATGTGTGTAGTTTTCAAAGATGACAGATTACATTACTACAAAATAGTAAATACCTGTTGTTGGTTTTGATATATAGGATCTTCTGGTTGTGTTTGTCTAAAATAACGATGGCTGGTTTGTCTACTAAAGGAATCATCAATTTCATTCAATGTTGAATGGGAAGCCTAAAAATAATGTTGTATATATGACACATAAATCAATCAATTAACTTGAATATTTGTATAAATATAACATACCAAGTTAGTGTCTAAATGAAATTGAGAGGTGAAGTTACTTGAAGTACTTGCTGTGTCACTGGCAGTAGACAAACTTGCAAATCTGCAATATAGTAAAAACTTTCTTTAGAATATGTAGTCTAATTATTTTAGGAAATAAGCAAATGGTGTTTGAAAACTTCATAAAATTATTACACCTGTTCTTAATTTCAATTATATGGTACCCAAACTCACCTATGAGCCAAATTAGGTACAGATTCACTAGGAGTATATTTTCCAGCATGACCACTCATAGTTTGGGCTTTACCAAATTTATTTTCTATGCTCTGTGTGTTTCCATCATTTGAACCAAAAGGCTGGCTGCGCGGTCTCCTGTTGTTTCCAGTAGTCCAAACATTGATGACTTAAATGAGATAGTTTATATTAAAAAATTAAATTATTTAATGTTGTCCATTATACAGTTGATATAAAATGGTGTATATATAAGTTTCCTTTTTAATTGTTATAAACTTACTTGGCAAATCCGGAGGAGTATCTTTTTTTACATATTTGCCTACTACTCCTTCATTAATTGCTTTTTGCCCTTTTCTAGATATCATTTTGTGGACACAACCGATTCCGTTGTTCTAGGCAAATGCGCGTATGAACAATATTGTTAATTTAGACTAATATAACTGTGTAAACTTTATTTACATCTTTCAGGAAGACATTTGACTATTAAATATATTTTTATTGTTGTCTACTTGTCAAAATGAAGTTTGTTTATGACTTAATGACATTAGTAGGCTGACACGACAAGTAGTACTTTTATACTTCTTTAGCATGCAGCAGAAAGATGCACCGTAGCATAAAATATTGTCTTTGGAAACATAATTTAGCAATTTGATAATAAAATACATATTGTAAGCAGTAACATCCTCTTAGTAGAATTTAATTTTTACGAGTTTTATTACTAGCATCACATCAGAATAAAATAAATATCTTATTCCAGTTATTTATTGATCAGAAAATATTTTTGTGTTAAAACTAGTTATTTAAGCAAAATAAAATTTAAACATTCACGTTTGCGAATAATTCATGAAATATGGACTTGATTTTATGTAATAGAGGCCTGGGTATTATGATGTGATGCTTTCAACCAATAATGTTAATAGACCGAGATATACCAAAAATGTTTTTAGTTTAAATTTTTTTATTTAGCTTCACGCTGTATCTCGCACACAGAAGGGTAACTAGAGGGAACCCAGTGTTAAGACACTCCGCTCCCTATTTTCCGCCAAATTCATGTTGAGTGGGGATTCAACGCCACGCTTTGCCTCGACACCACAGCAAAGAATTAAGAATATTAAATATTTCATTTCTTCGAGTAGGTATCAAACTCACAACCAGTCGCCTTTATAGTCACATCCTTATGCCCACGAGCTACGACTGGCCTCTTGCCTTGATTTGATCTAACTATAACCTATTTCAAGAACTAATATAGAAATTTCTCAATAAAACACTGCATCACTGCGACTGTGGCTATCGAACACTGTTTCGCTCCAGCTCGATCGGCTTACGCGGCCCTAGAATTTTTATTTGTATGAAAAATACTATTAACATAGGCGAGTCTTCTCGTATCTTAAAATATACTGATTCTGCAACCCAATTATTAGTAAGTACTATTAAAGATTATTATAAGTACATTTTTCTTTTATCTTCAGTATTTGTAATTTTTTATAGATTTTTTTATCTACTAATAGTCAGATATTAGATTCAACAATTTTTAAATGTAATCTAAGAGTTTCTTACTGTATATTTTTCTTGCAAGCTTGTTTACCCTAAACAGTACTCTATATTTAGACTCCTATCTAAACTTTCACCAAAGATGTCTGGAATGGCGGAGCCCAACGTTGCACTTGCCTTACCCGAACGAGAAAATTAAAATAATTTTAAGCAAACGTTATTGGTATTGGACCACCATCATCGATTAAACAGCTAGAAAATGACCCACTGACACGCCACAACAACGTTCACGACGGATGTGAAAAAAAAATGTTATAACTATTGAGATCAATACAATGAATATATAAAGATTTATTGGTACATATTACTTCAAAATAACATCAATATTATAATTGACAAAATAACACAAACAGTTTAAATAAGCCACTATTCGAAATAATATATTTAATAGTGAATAGTCAAAAATATTATGACATTTTTATGGTAGCAATATTTGATCAAGTCTCGATTCGTGTTCTAAGCATTATTCCAAAGCAAAAAATACACCACCACATTTTGGAACTCTGTAAAGTGAAAATTAATTAAGTATTTAAAATTATAAAAAGAACAAAAAATCAACATGATACTACCTGATTAAAAATATTCATTATTCTTTAAAACTCCATCATCGAATATTATCATAGAACATTAAATAAGCATAATAATGCCAACAATACCTACGTATAATATAAAAACCAATGCACAATTACTTTAACTACATTAACTCCCAACACTACAATATTTTATATAGAGCTACGTGTAATAAAAAATCTTTTGATAATCAATCTAGATATCTGCGACAATCTANCAATATTATAATTGACAAAATAACACAAACAATATATTTAATAGTGAATAGTCAAAAATATTATGACATTTTTATGGTAGCAATATTTGATCAAGTCTCGATTCGTGTTCTAAGCATTATTCCAAAGCAAAAAATACACCACCACATTTTGGAACTCTGTAAAGTGAAAATTAATTAAGTATTTAAAATTATAAAAAGAACAAAAAATCAACATGATACTACCTGATTAAAAATATTCATTATTCTTTAAAGCTCCATCATCGAATATTATCATAGAACATTAAATAAGCATAAAAATGCCAACAATACCTTCTACGTATAATATAAAAACCAATGCACAATTACTTTAACTACATTAACTCCCAACACTACAATATTTTATATAGCGCTACGTGTTATAAAAATTCTTTTGATAATCAATCTAGATATCTGCGACAATCTACTCTGTGTTTAATATGTTTTAATAAAGTGTATTATATTATTTTCCTTATTTACAATAGATAATTTCGTTAATCATAGTAGTTTTAATCATAATAGTTTAGTTTTCAAGTATAATATTTTGTATAAATTTAAATAATAGGCTTCTAACTACATAAGACAAAATAACTCTAAGCACTCATGCCTTGGCCTTAAAAGAAGGGAAAGTATTATCACCTGACAATAAGATGTCTTCACTCACCACGGACGATAGACGTGTCATTCCTAGACACTTTCGTAGGCAGAACCATATCGTGGCACTCTCCCGAATGCAATAATTTAATATCACTTTCAGATTCTGATGTGTGATCCTCAACGTTAGTGCTTGGAGTGATGACATCCATTTCATCCGAAGTCATCTCTATCAAAGTACTGAGACGCTTAAGATTCATTGAATCATCAGATTTCACGAGCTCTTCCTCCTCAATTTTGACATCGTCAATCATAGTAGTAATATTTTCATCATTCATAACATTGGTTGAAAGAATATTTTTGTCAGTAATATCGGTATTGGCTTCTGTTGTAACCCCTTGCTGATCATTGCTGTCATTATTAATCATTATTTCTTTAACAGAATCAATATCCTCACTTAATTTTCCACTGTTATTACTTGGAGGGGATATAGATTGAATTGCATCTTCTCGTTTTAACTTTCTACGTTCACTTTTATCATATCCTAATGGATGCAAATTAGTAGAGTCCGGAGGACTACCATCTAAAGATAAATCAATAGATGTGAGCATGCTCTCATCCCTGCTCATAAAATTGCCTGTTTCTGGAACAATGTGGATGTTTAAAATGGTTTTGTTTTTACGATTATCATTGTCACCTTCTAAAGAAGTAAATGACTGCGCATCAGAATCTATTCCGGACGTGCTAGATGTAGTTTTGTTAGTATTTAACTTGTTTCTCACTAAAAACCCTCTAACATGTGCCTGAATTATTGTAGCAGCGCTGGATATAGTGGAGGAGTCGTCGGTTGATAAAGACAAAGATTTTTCTTCATTCACCGTTTGTAACACAGTATCCATTCTGTTTATACCTAAAGTTCTTCTGTCTTTGACTTTATTAATATTTGACTCTTCCTTGTCATCCTGCAAAAAAGCCTAATAACTGAATTTTAAACAAAATACTACTAACTGCTGATTTAATTTAAATATAATTGTAAATAATCCTTGAAGTACCTTATTTTGTTTATCTCCTATTAATAAATTGACATCAATATTAGTAACATCCTCTATACTTTGTGTCTTATTTCTGAAAAGGAAAGAGCGAAACACCTTTTGTATCGTAATAGCAGCAGTCTCTAAATCCATTGAATGATTATTAATTGTATTCCGTGTGTCACTATATTCCATTTTAGAACTATCATCCTTAAATTGTTTGCCATCAATTGTTTCACTGTTCTTATCTTCACTTGATTTAGTTTCTATAAAATTATCTGAATTAGAACCTACCTCACTTACATAAGAATAGTTAATAAAGTCTTGCCTTACCTTTATTAGAATCGTTGTTTTCAGGCGCAATTAAATCAGAAATAGAGTCGTTTTTAAAATTATCTGTAACATTGTCATGGTTTATTTTTTTAAGTTCCTCAGTATCATTTGCATTAACCTCTATTTTAGAACTATTTAAATATTCCATGTCACCATCTTTTACAGTATTTTTATCTTCTTCTTGGTTTATATAATCATATTCTGAATTGTCATACTTATAATTTTCCACCTCTACTTGGAACACCTTTTTATCATCTTCTCTTTTATTGATTTCTTCTGTTTTAGTTAAAGCTTCAGAAAAGAATACTGCTTTATTTTCAATTTTGTCCTCAATAACATTTACATTAGTTATTTCATTTATTATGTTTTCCTCTGAAATATTGATACTATTGTTATCTTTATTAATATGCATGTCTTGAGAATGTAGATTTTCTGAGACTTGATCTAAAAACTGAGCTGACAAACTGGCTTCATTTTTATCTAGACTTTTACTAGTTATTTCTGTTAACGTTGGATTATCGCTAACAGTTCGAGATTTTAGATTTTCGTTGTCAACCGCAGCAGTCATTTCGTGTTCTTTATTATCATCTAAATCATTTTCAAGTATTTTTACGACACGTTCTTGCACATACTGCTTTACGTTCATATCTGAAACTTGTGTGGATTTTTTAAGGTAGTATGTGTTGTTGGACATTTCTGCTAATTTCTTATCGTAATTTTTACACCGCAGAGCAGCTCTTTCTCTTACTTTCATTTTAGCCATTTCAATTTTTTGATCGATATTTGGTGTTTTTTTCGATTCTATAATAAAAAATATGTAATTACAACAGTACTAAACTAAACATTTTGTTGTATTCTATTATAATAAGAATAAGAACAAATCGAAATTAAAGATACAAAAAAAACACATACTGGAACCATCCCGAATTATAAGTATTTTTTTCATATGGTTAGCACAAAAAGAATATATATCGGTCGGATTGTTCTTAAGAACATCCTTAGAAAGATCTTCCATCAACTCTACTAGACCTGTAGGCATTTTGGGAGTACGAGCCTCATAAAAACATGAGCTTCGGAGATTCATCTAGAAATATAAAAAATAGAAAGATAATATTGTATACATATGTATCTATATTAAATGTATTAAAAATTACAAAATGCGAAAAAAAAAAATTACCTTAACAATTACAGCAGCACTTCAGTACCAGACCAGGCGAGTGAACAGTGAAGTAATCCTATGTTTGCACTTTGTAGCTATGGCGATGGTACCACCCGACACATCATCAGAATTATAGATTTTTTCTCAAAGTTAATACTATAGACGCCGAACTATGTACATCAAAAGAATTTGAGTAATACTTGTGTAAAAAAAACTTCTCTTTTTTTATACTTTACATTTATTGTCTACTTCAAACTGTATTTTAAATTTTGTTTCAAATAAGGTTTTAAAAAATCAAAGATATTGCGACTTAATTGATTTACTTTGCTTTAGGACATTTTTAACGATGACTTGTCTCTAGATATTTTTAGGCAGTGAATGCCTCCATTTTATGCAGGAGGCACATAACTACTTTACTTAAAAGTCTGTAGTAGTGTCGAGATTTTAGAAAAAAATAAAAGTTGTGTAAAAGCCAGGTTGCATTATAATAATATTAATATTATTCATTAATCAATATATTATGAATATTCAAAACATGTGTCAATTCTATAATATTACATCTTTCAGGTGTATGCAGTTTAAGTTTACTTACAGTGTATGTAATAAGGATAGGGACAAGGATATTTAATATATGTATATATCAGTTATGATGAATTGTGAATCGCCGACCATATTTAATTTGTTTTTATACTGTATGGATGATAAATATAAACTACAATAAGTAAAACGCAAGCTCAATTAAGCTCAGCGCTAATGGTTACGAATTAGTTTTATTTCTTTACATTTTGGTGGTACAAGAATTATCAAAATTTTTCATTATATTTGTGTTTTTTTATTATCCCAAGTACACATATTTTACAACACAATTATCGTTTACGTTAATTAACCTAAATAGCTGAAACTCCATTTAAAAATAATATAGTCCGTTATTCGAAAGCGAATTCGAAAATAATAAAAAGAACTAAGTATAGTGAAATGAAACTAGTGGTATGACGACGCGCGGCCGGCGGACATTCGAATGAAGAATTCACAGCGTGTTCGTTCGCCGTTGTTTATACTTTATATGTATAATTCCTGCAACATAGTCTCCGTATGATGATATAATTTATTCAACAGTGTTCTTATTGTACGTACGTCGCACAAACTATATACAGAGGCGCGGCGCCGAGCGGCGGTGTCCGCGCCGCTCTACTTAGTGATCATAGTAAAATGCGGCTACAGCAATATCATACAAATTAATGACTATTTCCTTAAAATTATGATCATTTTAACTATTCAGCATCAAATTATTACTATCAATGTTGTTTTCTGCATTCCTATAAAACTCGGATACTTTTAAATTTTCCCGCGGCGAATGCGTGCTACATCCATGGTCTCCTGCTCGCTCGGTCGTTCGGTGCGACCGGTTAGTGTCCCACTCCCGCAGCCATGTATAAAAATCGCACTGCTATAAATTTATAATAAATAAATGCCTATTTACACTATATGTATCTATACAAAATGATAGTACGACGAAATTACATTGTTTTGAGCACCTAATTAAAACAAAATGTGACAGAACATGCTACGTACGGCCCCCGCGAGAGCGGCGAGAGGGCTCGCATACTAAACAAATTACATATTCGAATTTCACTATAAATTTTTTTTTGTACAATAATTTCAGACAGGCCTCGTCGCCCGATCAATACAATTATCGGTGTTTTAAAATGCGATACAAACTTTCACGCATCAATAATACATACAACTTTAAACTTATCGAACGATTTAACAATATTAAAAATCCTAAAGTAATCTATTTTCTATGTGAACAGATATAAAATAGTAATACGGTGACGACATACGAGGGCGCGTCGCCGCAGCGGGGCGGGCGGACCGAACGAAACAATCAATAAACTCATTAACGAAATCGTAATCAAATAGAAAATATGAATACATAAGTGAAAAATATGAATACATAAGTGAAAATATGAATGGCTCGCATCATCTAGCGGGTGGAAGGGCATCACTTGGCGGCCGCCTGCTGCCGCTTGTGGCTGATCTCCATCTCGCCCAGCCGCTTCCACAGCTCGTCGCGCTCCTTCTCGCGCTTCTTCTCTCTGGGAACAACGCTCACGTTAGTACACACAGCGTTACACACTCCGCTTTGCCTTCCACACTAGAGCGAATAGTATATTGAGCGGGCCACGACCGCCTCATCTCAGAGTATAATTCAATATTTGAAAATCAAGATTATTCATATATATTATATACTAGGTCAAATCTACTGTTAGTATTCTTTAATGGAAGAAAATTAAATACACATTGAGGCCGTTGTGGCTCAGCGGCACGAGGGTGTTACTGTAACGCAACGATTGTGGGTTCGATCCCCACTCGAAGAAATGAAATATTTATTTACAATTATATTTTCATTTCTTCGCTCTGGTGTTGAGGCAAATAGCGGCATTCCAACCGCCACTCAAAACGCAATGCCTCCAAAATTCAGCGGGAGGAAGCGTGGAACGGAGTGTCTTAACATTAGGTCTCCTCCTACGCTGCTATGTGCGGCATACAGCGTGAATTTGATTTTAATTTTTTATACAATAATACGCCAAGGATACTAGATGACGCAAATGTCGTCGGGGCTTTTGTAGCTACAACGTAATATTTAGAAATATGTCAGCATGGCATAGAATAATATTTATTTATTTTAAAATAAATAAAAATATTTCCTTCTTTAAATGCCTTTTCCTTTCAATAGGCAATTTTAAAATTTACATAACTATGTTTAAAATGATGTATAGCAAACTTTAAATCCTATTACTTATTACTGCATAATTAGTTTTTGAATAATGTCACTTTTCTATTTAACGACAAATAGTTACGTAAAAATAAATAATAAAATAAATAACATTCTCACTTCTGCCGTTCTGCTTTGTAGCTAGCAGTGAGCTCATCAAACAGCTTGGAGTTCATCTCCATAAACGTCTTGAGAACATTGTAGACGAGCGTCACGATGGATTGGTTCCAGTGCTCCTTACTCATCCTATACAAAGCGGGGAACATGATGGGCATTATCACTTGGTTGTTCTCTTCCATAAGGGATAGTATATATTCGTTGTTCCAATAAAATAATGCCCTCTCAGCCACCTGGAACATATACATAATTTTAGCATTTGAACTAATAATTTGTTATTTTTCTTAACAGATTTATAACATATTTTCTATCTATACCTGGAAATGTGGACTGGATACACATTTCGCAATTTGTCTAAAAAGTGGTTCTTGGATCCTCGCAAACTGGGCCATCTCAATAACATCCAAAATTTCCTCTATCTCGCCAAGAAACATCACCTGAAAATATTATTAAAACATTTAGAAATTATTAAATAAAATTTTAAATTATCAAATTTCTGGTCACGGTTTTTTCTAGATAGTAATAGTAGTAGGTAAAAAAGTACACATTGTCAAGATCCTTCATTACATAGTAATATTAAATAATGTAAGAACAAGCAAATAAAAAAAAAACAAAGATATCAATACCTCTTTCTGAGAGCAGGTTTTGGGCCAGAACTTTAGTAAGCCGCGCACGACGGGCTCAGTCAGCGTGGCGTCCTTCTCCAGGAACTGCACGACGCAGTACGCGAGCTGCGCGTGGTACAGCGAGAGACACTTCACCTTATGCAGCGGTAGCAGGACCTTCACCAGAAACTGCTTATGCTCGCTCTTCAACGGCAGAGCGAATCCATTTATTATACTGCAAGCAATTGTTTTGAGTATAGTGTTGTGGAGTAACACATATTACGTAAAGAATGATAATACATTTTTTATTTTTCAACTTAACACTATTCCGCATGTAGCAAGGCAGGCAGATCAAACTTTATGAAACACTTCCATTCTCGGCGTTTTTTAATTAATTTCAAAATGAAACTTGAAAATTAGCCACAAGCTATTATATATTTTATTTATTTTAATACCAACAAGATTTGGGTTAAACCGTGAAAAGAACAGAAAAATACTGTGAGTTAAAATGTAACAGACATTATAGGCACATTTTCAACATTTGAATTGCCAGGATTTCTATAGCATTTTATGTATGATAACAATACAGCAAAATTAAAATTAAGCAACTGTTCATGTAGACAGATTGAACCTAGTGTCAAGACACTAAGTTCTCCGTTATCCGAACAATTTATGAGACATTAAGAGTGTCTCAAAAATCGGGCGAAAGTGACGAAATGAAAATAATTAATACCCCGAGTTGAATATGAATGAACAACCGTCGTAATTAAAGTCAGATTCAAAGCTCTCTTCGTTTATTGCAAACATAAATAAGTCGCTAAATTTGGGTGTCACATATATGTTTATTATATTTATTAGGGGTCAATGTTATCGTAGGTATGTGTTAACTGTTATGGTTAGCTGGCTATATCTTAGTTCCAAATTGTGAATATTATACTTCATTATTTTTGTAAAAAATCATTTATTTGTTTATTTTGAAATAGGAGTGCAAAACAGCGACTTTGCAATCATAATTTTAACTTGTTATACTGCTACTGCTACTGCTACTACTAAATTCGTGATACTGGACATTGACTTAAGTTTTCTGTTGATATGTAAAGTTTTTTTGTAAAACGTACACATACCAGCACAAATAAATCTTTTTAGGTTGCAGTTAATAATCGTTGTATTTTTAAGCATTCATGTGCAACGTGGAATAATTTTATATACTTGTTGCAAATTAGTTTGCACCTATACAGGACGACCTTAACAAAGCTTAGCTACGTTTAGTTTCTATCACTATTTGATAAACAATAATTCTATTTAATACCATACTTTTATGATTATGATGTTTTAAGAAGTATTTACTCCAATGAAACCTTATATTTTGATGTCACCAAGAAGTTAAATTTATGATTAAGAAAATAGATCTAGTTTTAGGCCGTCGTGGCGCAGCGGCACTAGAGTGTGACTGTAACGCGATGGTTGTGAGTTCGATCCCCACTCGAGGAAGTGAAATATTTATTTACGTTTATATTTCCATTTCTTCGCTCTGGTGTCGAGGCAAAGCGCGGCGTTGAATTCTGCCACTCAACACGTAATGTCTTCAGAATTCGGCAGAAAGTGGGGAACGGAGTGTCTTGACAATTGGTTCCCTCTACTTACCCAGCTGTGTGCGGAATACAGCGTGAAGTTGATTTAATTTAATTTGATTTTAATATAGTCTTTACTTGTGCACAAAGGTTATTACGTAATACAAGATGAAGGTTGACATGTAAAAATATATATGACGAAATAATTAGACATATCAAGACATCAGAACTTTTTAATGAGATTTTAACGTGTCAATTGGATTAATTAATGCATAAGTATTATCATTTCATTCGAAATTTTATTACTTTATCTTTATTATATAACGCTTTTTGTACAGTAATTTATAGTATACGAGGCGTCGTAGGTAAATTATCGTTTAGGGAAATGATTTAAGAACAATGGGGGGACGTCAAACAAACACAAGCTCACACATAGTGACGTAACAGCATACCTCCACGCTCTAAATTAATCACTTTATCGCTTGTCTTATAGAATTCTTGAGCACTTGTTTAAACAATTTACACATACGAGTTCAACCCTTATAAAAAAACATTTAACTTTTTGATATTTAATTAAAATTTCATTAAAAAAAGTGCATTTGTTACTAAAGATATCTTAAGCAACCTAGAGGTTATCTAGGTTTTATATCGCTAAAAACTGAACTTCTAACGTATACAAATATTAGATAATTAAATTATTCATAGTCAGATTATATCTAATTATAAGGATAAATTTTCTCAACCAATTGTGTTCACATTCTTCTTGTATTATAAATGTAATACCTTCAATTACTTTTGAAATACAAATAAAAATATAAAATTCAAGATAAACCCAACTCCGCGTAGTTTAAATTATTATTATTATTATAAAATTTGTCATATAAAGATAATATGTAATAATCATTCCGTATAATGAATGACAGCATAAGTATGATAGGTATATGACACTTACCTTCCCAATATTTCAAGCAGCTCACCCACGCCGTTAAAATGTTCGGTCTCATACACAAATCTTAGGAAAATGTTGTTGATTTGTTTCCGAATGAAAGCTCGCAGCCCCAAAAACTTGCCATAAATACGGTGCAGGACCGTCTTGAGAAAGTCGCGCTCGCGAGGATCTTCAGAATCAAACAAGTCAAGCAGCTGTCAAAATAAATAATCCTTTTAAGCAACATACAATGGCCTATTTAGTTGAGATATAGAAATGAGAAAAACAGGAGTGGGAAAAAGCTAAATTTTATTTTTGACCTTCTAAGGTCGACAACAAATAATAAAATAAATATAGGTCAGAGAAATCTATATTCTAAGTAATATTAATTTGTCGTAATTCTTAGTTTTACTAAACTTGCACATCAAATTAATTTCAAGTACAAGACTCGACACATTTATTTTATGCAAAATTGTTTACAATGACTAAGACGAAATAGAATAAGGCGTTTCATATTTCACTTCCATTCACACAATATGAGACGTAATAACTTATCTAGTCAAGTTGAATAATTTTTACGGAGTAATACGATTTTCTAATGCAGTTAGCCAGTTAAAAACAATTTTCCAATATTTAGTTAAATAAATAAAATGAATAAATCAGCTTCACGCTTTAGGCAATGGGAACCTTATGTTAAGACACTTCATTCTCCACTTTCTGCCGAATCCTAGAGGCATTGCATGTTGCGTTGCGGAATTCAACGCCACGCTTTGCATCAACACCAGAGCGAACAAATGTAAATATAAATTTTAAATAATATTTCATTTCCTCGAGGTGGGGATCGAACACACAACCAGTAGGAATACAGTCACACCCTTGTGCCGCTGCGACACGACTTTTCATTTCGGCGTCCGAATCGGCGGAAAGTGGAGAACGGAGCGTCTTATTAGCACCAACACTAGGTTGCCTCTGCCTACCCTGCTATGTGCGAGATACAGCGTGAAACTGACATGAATAAATTATTTTTAATATTCCCAACGGACCTGTAGTAGGTTAGCTATTTTTACGCCAAAAATTGTTATTTGCAAATTTAAATATCTATTAACGATATCTAATAACATTTTTTTTAAATACCGTGAAAATACATAGCATTCAACAATTTTGTTCGAAATCTTTAAGACATCAAAAAAATAACTTATTAGAGTATTAGGTATATAGTCAAGCGTATAAAATATCGTATTTGTTGCTAACAAGGTCATACATATCAAATAAATTTATAAGAAATATTTTAAGTACCTGCAAGACGAATTTCTGGTCGATGACCTTCTTGCCGATGGTAGGTTGAAAGTCGCTGGACTCGAGAAAGCGCAGGAAGAACTCGTAAACCAGCTGAAGGTGCGGCCACGAGGCCTCCAGGGTCGGATCGTCCTCCTCCGGGTCGAAGTCAGGGTTGTCACTCGGCGGCAGAGTGCGGAACAAGTTGGCCGATATCTATTATAATGCAAATATAATAATATAAAAATTATAAATTTATGCATATTGAATGCATACTGCAAGTTGATTGTCGTAAATGAATTTTGAAATACTGTGACAGTCATGCATTTTTCCTAAATTTATTTTGTAATAACACCAGCTTATTTTTACGTACATCTTCAATTCGGTGGTCAAATGCAAAGGAGCTAAGAGTTGTGTGTGTGTGAACTCTGGCCGCTGGTACAGGGGGTGACATCGAAACGATTAACGTGACGTATAATATATGGACTATCGAAACTAAAAATATATTTTTAATTGGAACCAGTAGTTCCTGAGAGTAGGGCATTCCCCTAAACAAATTCTTAGATGATAGATATCAAAAATTTAGTAAAATTTTTATTATGTAAACAATAACTAATAAAACTCTCATTCTAAGTGCTATTATAGCTTAAACGAGATGTTCGAGCGCTATCGTAGAGAAAAAATGTAAAACAAGATATAAATAAAACACTATAAAAAACGAATATCTATTTCAGATCGTCGTTGTATATAGATGCTTTTTATTTAAATTTTCATTCAGATATTTTTATTGAGATTATATAAACGTTATTTTTTTCAAAGAATGTAATAAATAAATGTGATGAATACATTAATTTCATGTTTATTTACATTCTATGATTTTAATTTTAATTTAAACTGAAAAATCTGTCTGTGATTTTAAAATAACTGAGTCTTCAAGGGCATATAGTTATTAGCACAATTTTTTTTTAATCTGTCTGTCGCCGTCCAATGCTGAACGTAGGCCTCCCTCATCAAGCGCCAACCATCCCGGTCATGGGCTTCTCGACGATTCAAAGGTGGCTGGCGAATTATTTCAAATAGATGCGAGATTTACACAATACCAAAACACAAATATATTTTTTTCTGTCTGTCTTTCTGTCTCGTATCTCCAGAACATTTAAACTGATTAATTATATTGGGACTAACATATAGGCTACTTTTTATACTGGAATTCCCTCGCGACTGGGATTTATGCAAGAAAAACAGCATTTGTCGTGCACGCGTACCTACCGCCTACTTTAATAGTTTTGGAATAACTAAACATTCTCTTATTACATACGAAAATTTTTGTGAGCAAAGTCAAGTAAAAATCTAAAACACTTAATTACGATTTATCAAATCCAGACCAGTAAAATACATATAATAATCAATAAATTTTCTCTAAATACACATGAATTCGGCCGATATTATTTTCAATATTAGTGACTTACCAATGTATATATATTTATAGAAATTAAACAAATAAGACATTACATAATACTATAATGCAGTTAGCATTTTATAAGTTAAAACGCATAAATATGTGTATAATATAATAAAACTATTCACAAGTTGAGTAACTTACCAGTTTTTAATGGACAAAGATGGACAAAAAATACCTTTGCAAAGTAAAGGTTATTTTTTTTTTGCTAAGCTGTACATTTTATACCTAGCCAGAGTCGAAAGAAAGCTAGTCTCTGCACACCTCTTATGCCGCATCCCCTGACATCAACCTCTTTATACATACCCTCCAGGGGGTTTTAATATTATCTATATTATGTTCTCAAAAGAAAACTAAGGTCTTCTATTATGTCTCTTATCAATAAAAAAAACAGTAACCTTTTTTGCCATTCTTTCATCATTCATTCTGTACTCATGTCCAATCCATCAAAGCATGTCCCTTATTAATTCCTTAACACTGACATCCTAACTATTACCAGCCATTCTGTTTATCTATTTATTATGGATTCTCAACTATCCTATATAAGGATCTCATGTCTGCAGCTTTCATCTTTCACTCATTCTTCCATAATTCACATGTTTGTAAGTAATAGTAATGGTAGTAAGTAATATTTACGCCATAGGTAAAAAAATAATAAAAGAAATCCAAAATGTTAGTGAATTTTCATATTTCACATTTATGTTTCTTAAGTCAAAAGGAACTATTAATAACAAGATGCTTGTTGCCTTGTCCCACAATACATTCAAATTTTATATTTTTTTAAATGTTAGGGCTTCTAAATGACATAATTACTATTTTGCAATTATAAGGTAGATAATTTAATTTGCAATATTCCCAATATGAAACTTTAAATCTCACTCCAACACTGATTATTTGCAACAATTTTAATAAGTCCATAATTTTACTTGTATGAAATATTTATTTTAACAAACATAAATATTATTAAAAGGTAAATACAATAGGGATAAAAGGCAAGTATATATAAAATAATAATACAGGATGTTTATTTAGGTAATCACTGATTACATTTTTAGATTACATACTTGATGTAATATACTATCCTTCTTAATAAAAAAAATATTTGTCACTGCATGCTAATGTCACTGCAACTAATTAATTATTAATATTTCTTTGTATTTTATCAAATATAGGATATGGGTCGAGATCTACTTATTTTACACATGGTCATCATCAAAATGATTTAGATTGCCTGTAATACATACACAATTTTATGTATCAGAATATATATTTAAAAACTTCTATTACCATTTTTATTATCTCTGGATACACAGGTTCAGGGAGTGGCCCACGTGCTGGAGTGATGTATTCTACAAGCTCATTGAGTGTGGCCCGTTTTATCTCTTTACCCTTCAAATCAGCCACTGGATCCATGAAGTCGAAAGCAACACAACATTGCCTTAATTTGCGAATAAATAGTTCTTCTTGCTCACTGGTTGCAACATCTGGAATATAGAATAATATCGATAAATTTTTAAATAAGTAAAAGTTCTTTTAGCTTTACATTGTATCCTGTATATGACAGAATAGATGGAGGACCTTTTCCCACACTATACTCAAATTTAGAGACATGTCACCATCTCTGGTTTCTTTGTCAAATATGTATTTATCATGACAAAGCTTTGTGAGAGGAAAATAAAGATTTTATTATTATTATGTGTGTTTGAACTCAGCACTGCACTTTGTTTATTTTCAGAGAGGTAAAATGGAAATAATTTACTCCCCTGAATGAGACTTGAACCCACCACCGTCACATTTAGTCAGGAACTGGGCCATGATGGACTCAATAACAACGGCCTCATAGTTTCTCAATATATATATTAGTAAATCTTAAGTGACTGATAACAATATTTACAGGTACATAAAACAATGTAATATGCATAAAACATTATAAATTAATTTGTTTTTGTAAATTCAATCAATTTTAAAATTTTCAATTACAAGCTAAAACAATTTGATTTTGGGGAATTTTGATGTATTTGATATATTATATCGACCAGACAGCTTTTAAAATATTATTTTTATAGTACTCTTAAACAACACATCTAATTATTGCACATCTAATAAGGTTAACATGGATTGACTTGTAAATTTTAATTTTATTAGATCATGAAAAAGGAAAATTCCTGAGTGAAGCACAATATCATCAACATACATATGTAAAATTTTTATCTAACATTCTTTTACTAATTTTAACATGAGAATAATAATGTGTACAAAAATTGCAACAGATGTTTACTAAGATCTATTTATTAAGAATCTTATAGATTATATCATTAGTTTTATACCACATCAGAAACTAATTAAGTCTTACTAGAATTTATATTAAAGTTACATATATTTTTATGAATAATGAGTAATATCAATATAACTTTTCAGTATTTAAGTTCATATTAAGACACATCAAATAAAGTGTCAAACGAACCTTTTAGCAGAGGCAATGCCTGCAGCTCCACATCTTGCGAGTTGCGATATCGTGATGATCCTTGAGACTTCTTAGTCTTTTTCTTCAATGACCGCTTTGCGAAAGGATCAATCCTATCCACAAACGTTCCCGAAGACATTTTGCTAATATAAAAGTGTCCGAAATGACAATATGTCGAGAACGATCAATGCAAAGCTTGTCTTGATTCGAATAGATTCATGATCCAGTCCAATCTACGAATCAAACGCGCACTTGGAGTAAAGTCGCAGCAAAATATTAAAGCCTAAACAAACATTCCTTCGTCACACATGACGGTAATGGAGTGGTCACACTCAGGCCATTCTTTAATACACTAAGATTCCACAACAGTTACGTAATTTTCAAATATCTTTAACACAAAAACGACACAATAACAAAATATAACAATTCCATTCACAAAATTAAGTTTTATTTTCTGAGGCGTGTCACTAATACCAGAAGGTAGAAGTCACATATACATACAAGCCTCGTGTAATATCAGCCGGTCAGTCGATGACAATTTAATTTCGTACAATTTAATAATCGTCGAAATATTTTAATATTCAGGATTATTAGCACGAAAAACGTTAAAATCAATCAAATATAGTCCTCTTTAAGATTAGTATCAAACTAAAAAGGCGATGACACAGAGCAAATTTTTAACATCAAAAATCTATCACCGTATTCTCGCCATCGCTCACCATCCGTTTAGATTCAGACAGTGAAACAAGACGCATTTTATCGTTAGGCATAAAAATATTTCGATAGATTGCACTTTCACAAGAAGAATTATATTTTTCCACGACTTTTTTCGCGAGGACAAACGATCAATTTACAAAAAGCTATCTAGTTAAAAGATAATCATCACTCGTTTTGCAGCGAAAACGCCAGCACTCAAAAGTACCTATTTCTGAAAATAGATGGAGATATAAAAATGTTCAGATAAACAACTGACATACTTTTAATTACAAATTTAGACGTATGTAACATTTTTGGTAATTAATTACCTTCTAAAATATTTATTTTAAAAATAAAGTCATAAAACATAACAGTTTTACAAAATATTTCAATAGAATGTAAATAAAAATAGCTTACATTTTCAAACGGAAGCAGTATTTTTATCCCTTTTATGAATAAATATTATGGAAGCGTTCTTGTAAGAATACAGATAACTAATAATCTAGGTTTAGAATACATATTATTAATATTAAAATTTAAGTTTTAGTAACTTTCATATATTTTCAATATTAACCAAAACTCACTTCTAAAATAACATATATAGTATTTTTTTTGTTAATACAATAATATAAATTAATTTATTGTGAATAGAGACATATAATTATGTTCGTCGTATAATGTTCGATCTATTGATTAGTTTATATTATAAATATTATTCGAAACTATAAGTAGTTGCTAATTCAAATCATTAAAAAAATTGCATCGATATTATACATAACATTTAGGATATTATACTTTTGTCAATATGTTGTACCGTATATACGTTGGTTAATTTTGAAATTATCTGTAAACGTTGGTATAAGCAAAATTCAATATTTATGTTATCTATGGATGTAGGCACTTACGTTGAGAAAGTAGCTTTCTAAATTTTTAAGCGTCTTACTTGCTTTCGAAATAAGTATTTAATATTATAAAATTTGTAATCTTTAAATATTTCGATTGATATTTTGTTTCTGTAATACAGTGCCACTATATAACTATTGACTGTTAGTGGAAAACTAATTAGAAAGCAACATGGAAGCCCTGACAGTTCCGCCATGAATGCAAAATAAATAGAAATTGTGGAGGTTCAGTATATTTTTATTTAGATAAACATTGAACTTGACACGTATATAATATTATTCTATGTAATGATATTTTTAACAGACAAACTATACTAATCTTAATGTTGTCTTATATACGAATAAGTTTGTAGCCATCCTTAGTATACACACTACACATAAGGATGTTATTCGCAATTAAAATGAGAGAATATTATTAATTGATATTGAATAAGCCTTCAAAATATCCAACAAATTTAAAACTCTGTATACATTATTTAATAAACTTGTTGTTTTGTATTAGCAGCGTAAAGTTATATTATGAAAATCTTATACTCATACATAATTTGGGCTATATTCTTTTAAATAAATAAATTTCAATGGATACTATTTCTATATTTAAACATAAATTTAATAATACTATTTGTTTGTACCATAATTCTAATAGTTATTTTAATGACAATATTTCTGTTTTCAGAAGCAAGAAGTTAATATAGGCAGGCTAGAATCTTCACAATGTTGAGAGGTGGGCGTGGTGGCCGTCACAGTCCAGAACTGTACCCTCATACACTAAAGTGCTCCAATGCGAGTGATACTAGCTCTGCATACAGTGGCAGTGACACTATGACTTCGGTACACAGCTCTTTAGATATGGATATGGAAGTAGATCTGTCAGGTCTCCTCGAATCTATAGTAGATTCTGATGAGGAGGAAGATATGGAAGAGAGTATGGATAGTTTGACTGTCCGTGATGCTGTCAGGGAATGTCTTGAGAAAGATCCTAGTGAAAGAACTGATGAAGATATTGAAATTCTTTTAGAATTCACTCAACACTTAAAAGCATTTACTAATATGACCCTTACAGTGCGGAGGGCACTTTGTGCTGTTATGGTATTTGCAGTAGTTGAAAAAGCTGAAACAGTTGTTATGAATGATGGTGAAGAACATGATTCATGGTCTGTTCTTATTAATGGTCAGGTTGGAATTGAACATCAAAATGGAGAAATTGAATATCTTAATGTTGGGGACAGTTTTGGCATGGCTGAAGCTACTTTAGAGAAATTATATCACAGAGGAGTTATGACAACTAGATGTGATGATTGCCAATTTGTATGTGTCACTCAAACTGATTATTATCGTATATTACATCAAGGAGAAGAAAATATAAGGCGACATGAAAATGAAAATGGTGTAGTAGTATTAGTCACAGAGTATAGAGGTGCAGCAGGGGAATCTGGACATCAACAAGGGCATGTTGTTATTAGGGGGACTCCTGAGCATCTAATGCTGCAACTTATTGAAGATAATTCTCGGGACTCAACATATGTAGAAGATTTCTTATTGACACACAGAACTTTCATAGAAACTCCACTAGTCGTGGCCAAACAATTGCTTGCCTGGTTTTCAGAACCTACTGTTCGTGATAAAGTAACACGTGTAGTTTTATTGTGGGTAAATAATCATTTCACTGATTTTGAAACTGATCCAAATATGATGGAGTTTTTAGAGAGTTTTGAAATGCTTTTGGAATGTGAAAAAATGGATAGTCAACTTAATTTATTAAATATTGCTTGCTCTGCAAAGGCAAGAACTAGAAGTGTAACCTTATCTCGACCCTCAAGAGATGAGCCACTCAATTTTACTATTTTGGGGGGATATGAAAGAGGATACGGAATTTTTGTATTAAAAGTAGAAAAGCACTCAAAAGCTGAAGATGTAGGATTAAAAAGAGGAGACCAAATTATAGAAGTCAATGGTCAATCCTTTCGCCATGTAAGTCAGGCAAAGGCCATGGAAATTATAACTGGTTCAACACACTTAAGCATCACAGTAAAGAGTAATTTATTAGCATTTAAGCATATGTTGTTAATGCCTGAGAATTCTCCTAGACAAAGAGGATGTGCCAATATGATGCGTTGGCAAACTGATCCTAGAGCAAGATTATCCACAGCAGAACTTCTTAGTGACGATCCTCTCACTTTAACTCCTGTTTTTCAATCTCCCACTAAAAAACCTCAACAACTCAATATTAAAAAAGAACCTCAAAAAGGTTTTATGACTTTAGGCCCTAAAAGAAGATTGCAAAAAGCATTAATGAAAATGAACATTCTGCCCAAAAATACTATCACTGATGGTATTCATAATGATGACAGTATCCTTTCCAATTCAGAAACTTTAAGCAAAGCCTCCAGCACCTCATTCTATAATTCTCATAGTAATCCAGATTTAATATCTATTTGTTATGATGAATATCAGTCTTCTGATTATCCTGAGCATGTTCTCAAAGTATATAGAGCAGATCAAACATGTAAATATTTATTAGTTCATAAAGAAACAACAGCCAGAGAAGTTGTAATGCTTACATTGCAAGAATTTGGTATTACTGATCCCAGTTCCAACTTTTCTCTTTGTGAAGTTTCAGTAGCTCAAGGAGGTATAATAAAACAACATAGGCTACCAGATCAACTGGGCAACCTGGCCGAACGGATTGGCCTTAGTTCTAGATACTATTTAAAAACTAATGGAGTAAGTGAAACTTTAGTACCTGATGAAATGGCACCAGAACTTTTGAGAGAAAGTGTAGTTCATTTCTTACAGCTGAATGCCGTTGAAGTAGCAGTACAGCTAACATTGCAAGATTTTTGTATATTTCGACAAATTGAAAGTACTGAATATGTTGATGATCTATTTGAATTAAAGAGTAGATATGGTACACCTATGCTATCACAGTTTTCTGGGCTTGTTAATAAGGAAATGTTTTGGGTTGTCACAGAAGTGGTCAATGAACAGAATCTTGTTAGAAGGTCAAAAATAATTAAGCAATTTATAAAAGTTGCTCGTCATTGCAAAGAATGTAAAAATTTTAATTCAATGTTTGCTATAATATCTGGGTTAGGACACGGTGCAGTCTCTAGGTTGCGAATGACATGGGAAAAATTACCCACAAAGTATAATAAGCTTTTCTTTGATTTGCAAATGCTCATGGACCCTTCAAGAAATATGTCAAAGTACCGCCAATTAGTGACAACGGAACAAGGCAGATCTCCAGTAATACCATTTTACCCAGTGGTGAGGAAAGATTTGACATTTATTCATCTCGGCAATGATACCAAGGTTGAAGGAATGGTTAATTTTGAAAAGCTTAGAATGATAGCTAAAGAAGTGAGAACACTTACGAATATGTGTAATGCACCTTACGACCTTCTTACGTTACTAGAATTAGGAAAACAACCGCCATCAAACGCTATGGTTGCATTGAATCAACTCACCACTGGAGTGCAACAGGGACAAGTTACCGTGAAAAGGAGAAAGAAATCTTCAAATGTTCCCAATCCTAAAAAGATGTTTGAGGAAGCGCAAATGGTCCGACGTGTCAAGGCGTATCTGAATCGTATGCACGTCGAAACAGACGAGGAACGACTTCATGCGTTGTCGTTGGAGTGCGAGGGTTCGGGGCCGGCTCCTATGGTGCCGCGTCGCCGGCACCCGTCGCCGTCGCTGTCCACCACCAGCAGCGCGTCGTCGGCTAGCGAAGGCAAGAAGAGCTTCGCCGGCAACAAGTTCGGGGCGGCGTCCCCGCAGGCGGTGCGCAAGCTGCTGGCGCTGTCGGAGCCCGCCAAAACGCGGCCGCACCAGCCGCGGCCGCCGCCATGCGCGCCGGGCCCGGTGCCCTGCGCCGCGCACGAGCGCTCGCACTCCGACACGCCCACGCCGCTGGCCGTGGACCTGTCGGTAGAGAGCAGCAGCGTGACGTCACTGGTGAATCTGCCGCTACGCAAGACGGGTTCGGCCACGTCCAGCGATAGTGGGCACGGATCGTGCGCGCGCCCTGTGCCGCCGCCGCGCCTGCCCTACACGCTGGCGGCGCAGGTGGCGCGCTTGGAGCGCCTGTCGCGCGCGCACTCGCACGAGGGCGTCACGCGCCCCTATGACTACTACCACGACGCGCCCGATGACGACGATGACGACCACCAGGTCTCCGCCGTTTGAACTTTTGAATACTCTTACCGATTATCTATTTATATACAAGTTTTGTAATCTCACTTGACGACTAGAGAGCACGAGTTACGTACTTTTTCTCGTATATCAATTATAATATCGTGTATGTATCCCCCTACGGTTAAGTTTAAAGACTGTATAATTTTAACGTTCGATCGAATCATCCTAGTGTTACATAGTGTAAAATGAATATGTCGTAAGCCATGCCTCTTATTATTTAATATGATTAAATTTAATGTGACCCACCATGTTCCAGTTATGTCTATTGTCTAGAGATGTTTAATGTGTAGCGTTAATGGTGATGTGTTTCGTATGCGCCTTTCGTATTTTTACATTCCGTTGTTTGTATATTTTTTATAACTTTCATTATTTATATTACGCAACTTAGACCAAATAATAATTAATGTACCTTTTAATATTTACGACTCGAGATTGATTTTAATATTTGTGGTAGTTTCTTTGGTAGCTTTGAGGACCAATGATGAGTTTGAATGGTATTTCTTATTGTAGCTATCCATAATTTGTTTATATCATGACTTTAATGAATTATTGTAATTGTAAATAATAAAACTATATAAATAAATACTTTCAAAAAATGTTTATTTAAAACTTATAAATAATATCATATTCAACAGTTTATGTTGTCGTGAATAATTTTGGCATTTGTAGCCAAATAAATAAATATACAAAAATGTTTTTCTTTTAATGTTTTCTCGACACATGCACAGACTACCAGTAATATTGCACTACCAGTTATCTAAACTGGGCGAGGTAATCAAGTTCGAGCGGGTGCAGGTTGGGCGCGGGCAATACAAGGCTGTGTAACGGTGGTCCCAGTTCTAAGTGTTGCATTTCCTCTAAGGACATCGCCACAATTCTTTGATCCGGAGCACCAACTCTCGATAAACCTATAGCTAAACTTGTCTTATTGATAACTGTAAATAAAAAAAATATTATTCTCATCTTTGCATAATTCAAAATTTAAAAAAATATTGAGGCCAGTTGTGGTGCAGGTACAAGCGTATAAACTTCTTTTCTTTGGTTTAGAGGCAAAATGTGGCATTGAGTTAAGGAGGAAAATGGGGAATAGTGTCTTAATATCTGCCTAGCCTGCTGTGTGCGGAATACAAGGAGAAGCTAAAAAAATATAAATAGGACAACCCTCTGGTAGATGGACCAACGACACAAAGCGGTTGGCGGGAAGCAGATAGGTTCCGAAGAGCTGAGGATCGAGTGTGGTAATGAGAATTGGGAAGGCCTATGTCCAGCATTGGACAAAAGATGGCTGTTGATGATGATGATGAATGAAAATTTGTGAATCAATATGTACAATCTACACCACTTTTTTATTATCAAAATGTTATTTTTTCTTAACACACCTGAGTCTGGATTATTTTCAATTATTTGAATTAACTGGTGTGCCGCTTCTTTTACTGACATAAATTTTGGATCCATATATTGGCGAACCTTTTTTGTCAGAGATTCCTCGGTTGGTTCTTTAACTTTGATATCTGAAAATAAATAAAATATTGAAACCCAAAAACAGTGAGATAAACATGCTTTATAAAATATATAAACAATATAAATTTGTAATAAATTATTATAAAACATACCTAAAAGACACAAAGTGTGTAAGTTTCTTGAATAATTGCCAATGATTTTTTCATAAAAGCTGTCTGGTTTCCAATTATCTGTCCAATAAGGTATAGAAATAGTTTCTCCAAAATTGTATAATTGTAATCCACAGCAACTCACCGCATTCATAATCGAGGCATTATGCACAATCTAAAATTATTTATTTAATAAACACATTAAGTTAAGAATAAATGTAAAACAAATATCTTAGGTTTAGTTCAATTGTTAACAGTCCTTTACTTGAAATTAATAATCTTCTGTAAATACATTCTTGAATTTTAAAATTTGCATACAAATTAATATATTTTGTGAACCGACCTGTGCTTCTACTCCAAATTCTTTGGCCCTTAGTAACATATCAGTATGAGTTGTAGCACCCAAAGGATCACCTACAACTAAAAGTGCAATATCTTGTTCTTTTGCTTCTTTTAATATATTGTCTATATTACTTTCACAAATTTCTCGATCAGCTATAATCAAAGGACGTCCGTAAAATTTTTCCTGAGAAATAGCAAGGGATATTAAGATAAATTGATTAAGTTTAAGAATGATGTGATGTGTGATAAGAAATTTGCCATTTTTTTTAATATGCATCTTTATTGTCCATATAGTGATATGGTATATTACAATAGTCTTTGTTTCTTTTTTTTCAAAATAATAACTATATTCTAATGATATGTATACATCTTTAATCTCACCAATACATCTTTCCCAACAGTCAATATGGAAGTGTAACCTTCTAAGAAAACTTTGTCACATTTCTTTACAATTTCTAAGCCCTTTACGGTTATGTCTTTAGCATCGCCCAATCCTAATCCGATTAAATAAAACATATTTAACACTTGTCACTTATAATACTAAATTTGAATTCACCTGGTAAACACACGTTTTACAAATTTGATTTGAATTGAATTAACGTTGACGTACAGAGATTATAGATAGTCTATGAAACAGAACACATATCCAAAAGATGGTCTGTGGTATATATTATGGGTAGCTTATATCAAATATATTGTGTTAATTGTTTCGCCGTGTTGATTCCATTGAATCGATTTGGTTTTTTTGTCATTCCAGTATCGTAATTAAATAAAACAAAGTAACTTCAATAACTTTAGCCAATATTTAACCGGTAGGGTACGGAAAAATAATAAGCTTGAAATGTTGAAATGAAGCCAGTGTTCCCTAAACTAATTACAACACTTACAAGCATTTACTAATATGACGGTTATACACCCGGATAAATGTGTTCGAAAAATCAGGTGGGTCTTGTGTCCATCCACACAACACATAAGTAACTCGTCGGATTAAACATCCCTATTCCCTATCTTTTTTCCAGGAGTTCTCGAGTATATATGTATTATCTATGCTTTTGACATTTATTTTGTCAATAAAATAATTATAAATTAATGTATAAGCGTGACGTTAAATACATTTAACCTCTTATTTACTAATTAAACGAGATGCCGTTGCCCCCGGCATTAGCGGCTCGTTTAGCCAAACGGGGCATATTAAAACGAAATGCTGATGTAGTAAATGACACTTCAATATCTCAAGTAAATGAAGAAATCATTGCAGAAGATTACGACAACAAACCTGATGAAATTGGCACCAAAGAACATTTTTGGGAAGGTATAGAAGGTGTCAATGTCGATCCGATAAAAGGACACAAAGGATGCCCAAATAAAAGTAACATTTACCATGAGTGTTCCAAGTACTGTGTAAAAACATGGAAACAAGGAAAAGTGACTCCAGATGAGAAATATTTAGAAAATAAAAGGAGAGTTTTAGAATTGTGGCCATTACCTCCTGGTTGGGAAGAAGTGTACGACGAAGGCACTGGGCAATACTATTACTGGAATGTTCACAACAATCTTGTTTCATGGCTGCCGCCTTCACATCCGCGAGCTACGCCTAGTGAGTGTGCTGCGCATCTTCGTGAAGAGAAATTGTTACGTGAAGGAGATGAAAGCGATGATAGCAGTGATGCCTCAGACCAAGAAGTACCTCAGCAACCTCACAGGGAAAAACGTCATGACCGCCGAGATAGAGAGAGAGAAATGGTGCATCATAGAGATAAAAGGAAGCACCGACTGAAGGATAATGATTTAGATCCAATGGATCCAGCTTCATACTCTGATATTCCTAGAGGTAACTGGACTGCAGGTTTGGACGCTCATGCTAAAACTGGAGTAGATTCTACAGCATCAGGGCCTCTATATCAGATGAGACCTTATCCTGCACCTGGAGCAATTTTGGCTGCCAATGCCAAACAGAGTTCACCACCTCTTTCCCCTAATTAGCTTACATAGTTTTAGTATATTTAAATAAAATGTGTAATAAATGTGTAATTTTTTCATTGAAAATTCCACAAAAAGAAGGTTCTTAAGATTTAAGCAATAGATATTTTAGTTAATGTTCTTTGAAGAAAAAATTGATAAGATAATTAAAATAATTAGGCTTTTGAATTTTACAGTTATTTAAATTCATTTAAAATCTTCAGATATGCTTACAAATGTGATGCATTCTTAACTTAATTTCACACTTTATCCCTAGTGGGGAGAGAATGAAGCACCAAATGCTAAGGTCCACTGTCATCAACTTCTTCATACATGCCCTCTGGGGGGTCTTCATGCTTTTTACTTGACCTTCCTCCAGTATCTTTGGTACTGTTTTTCCAGGCTTAGCCAAGGACTAGATTAGACTACTTAGCTTAGGTAGGGGGCTACCTCTCTTACCACTCAGTTTTCCATCATAAATCTTTTTTGCATTCAATTATTAAATTCCATTTTTTCACATCTAGCTTTGTGTACCATATATAAAAGTGCAGGCAGAGTCTAGTGTTAGGACACTTCTACACATTCTACATCAACAAATTGAATGAAATTCAAGATATTCTCCAAACATTGTCTACCAAAGCAGAGAATTGAAAATAAATAATTTCCCTGAAGCCACAACAATCTTCATAGAAATCAGAATCTCAGAGTGCTATTATAATATACTATACTACATAAAGTGAAAATTATTATTTATTTTTATATGCTATTAATAGGATAAACCTCGACATCCCAATCTCCAAGGTCAATTTTATTAAAGAATGATTAAAATAAATAAAATAACATTTGTTTTCTAATATTTATTTTTATTAAATATTATTTATGGTCAAAAGTTATAAAATATACAATATATGTACCAAATTTTCCAATTAGTTAAAATTACATTACTTTAATGCACCATGGAATGGGATGGAGATAATATAAATGCTTCAATTAGATCATATACATGGTATAACAATATCTGGTTTCTTAAGTACATAAAATCACTATACTTTTTTATGCATAAAGTATCCCTTCGATTAATAGAATCAACTAATTGATAATTAAAATATTCTATCATGGGTTAAATAGTAAAGTGGCATAATCAAATATTTTTGAAAATCAAGATTATTAGTTTAAATAACTCCACTAGCAATATTCCTTTATATGAATTAAATACACCATAGAATGACTCATTAAATCCACTGGATGACACAAGAGTCGTTTCGGACTTTTGTAGTTTATCATAATATCAACTATAGAAAAGTGTCACTCTGTTTTTTACATGTCGACATAACAGAACACAGGCCTGTTGTTAGATAAAATTGATAGTTCTCAAAATAGGTACACCTTAAAGTTTACATAAATCATTTAAAATCATATAAGCACTCATATAATATTAAAGTGTTAGAAATTATACAAAATTTGATAAAAATGAAAACAGTTTTTTTCTAATTATGTCACTTTTCTATTATATAATTATGGCTAACTCATAACATTTTATATATTTCATGATATATTTAGTCCTACTCTAATTTGTGTAAATATTTGAACATAATTCATAAATGTATTATTTATATAAGTCGAAATGTTCCTTCTGTTTTAGCTGGTTGTTTCTGCTTGTGACATATAATAATAGATCTTCTGATGTAACGATACCAAGAGGGCTTTCAACATTAATTAATGAATCTGCAAATAAGAAAATAATTTTGTAAATATTAGGCAACATTATTTTTTTTTTAACGACAGTATATTTTTTTTGCGGAAAGTGTCGAGCAAAAAAGATATGCATTGGCATTAGCCAGCCAGCACATACTGGAAGAGATGCATAGTGGAAATTCAATTTTCCTTTACTATGAAACTCTTTAATAGGACATAAAATTATCATTCATCAAAATAAATAATATTGTTTTCAAACTATATCAGCTTCACGCTGTATCCCGCACACAGCAGGGTAGGCAGAGAGAACCCAGTATTAATGCACACCGTTCCCCACTTTCTGCCAAATTCTGAAGGCATTGCGTGTTGAGTGGCAGAACTCAACGCCGCGCTTTGCCTCGACACCAGCACGGAGAAATGGAAATATAAACATAAATAAATAACACTGGGTTCTATCTGACTACCCTGTTGAGTCCGGGATACAGCCTGAAGTAGATTTTTAAAGATATAATTTATCCTTTTTAATTTTATAAATGTAATTTTATTTTCAATTTAGAATAATGCTCTTAATATACTTAATAGTTGCTGTATTTAAAATAAAATAATTACGTACCACTCCTCACGATGACGACATACGGTGAGATATCGAGGGAACGAGACAATGCCCCTAAGGTGGGTTTGTTTGACATATCCAATTTACAAAACTTCTTCACAATATAATTTTTAAGTTCCTCATCGACAGTGCTGGACAAATTGGCCAATCTTTTTCTTGTATTATCAGATGTGAATATTCCTACTATTGATCTGAAATTAAAATATATTTTTATAAATATTTTACGAGTGTTAGTATATGGCGAAACTTAACATTGCGCTTTGTCTTGTTACCAGAGTGAGGAAGGAGAGAAACTGAAAAGTTGTGTTGATTTGCTGTCAACATGGGCAATTTAGATAATAAAATTTAAAAAAATGCTATCTTTAAGTTTCACTATTATACTTTCATTTCATTCTAAATATGGAATTTGTGGTCAACTCACTAAATTTTCACCCTCGGTAGCCCTCATCGCATTAATTAAAAATATAATAATTATATATGTATACAGAAATAAAAGAAGAAGTAAAAAGAACATTAGTTAGTAATTTTTGAAAGTGACTCAAATGATGGCTAGAATTGAGAAATATTTTTTTTAAAGTCTCGTCTTTATGATAGAAAACATTGTACGATATTTTCAGTATAAAATATTTTATTAAAAGAAACTAGATAAATTAATTGGGATCATAGAAAATTTTGAAAATAACGAAGAAAACATGTTGTCGATTAACGATTGTCAAAAATTGTCATTTTTACATATTAAAAACGTTTAGAAATTGATCCTAAACATAATATGTATGAGAAAAATGGGAGTAACACAATATGGTAGTGGGTTTGATCTCAGTTCGGGAGAGAGAATTAATTTAATGTCTCCGCTCTACGAAATAAAGTTCGATGTATAAATCGAGTTATTTATTTTGAGCGTCAAATAGATCTACTACGATGTGTTTCAGAATTATCACTTCATTACTAGCTTATCCACGTACTGTATGTAAAAGAATTAAAATTAGTAATAATTGTGTGAAAGAAGAAGAAGGCGAAGCTGCGAGCGGGTCGCCTGTTAAAAATATTTTTATAATGTATAATTTATAACCGAAACCGTATAATGGCTATCGGGTATTCTTTATTCGTAATTTTTTTTGCTCTTACTATTATTGGTTTTGTACATAAAGGAATAAATACCCTTTTTCATCTACAATGTTGATGAGTCGCGCTTTGCTCGAGCGCAGTGCGGCGACGGCTTCTAATGTTGAACTATTTTCAGATAAACTTAATGTTTTCTGAATGAGTTGTTCGTTTTCGATGAGGGATTTGTTCCACCACCTATATATAAAATATTATTTAGAATACATTTATAATATAAATTCAAAGTTGTAACGGATCTCAGGGATCGCAAGCGTGCCACTGTAAGCGCGACGGTTGTGGGTTCGTTTTATTTTTCATTTTTACGCTCAGGCGAAGACTTCGACGTAAACGGAAACGAAGTGCCATAAGACTAGATTCTCAAGTTCCCTTTGCTTACCCTGCGTGAAGGTAGTAGAAAAANAGTCGCGCTTTGCTCGAGCGCAGTGCGGCGACGGCTTCTAATGTTGAACTATTTTCAGATAAACTTAATGTTTTCTGAATGAGTTGTTCGTTTTCGATGAGGGATTTGTTCCACCACCTATATATAAAATATTATTTAGAATACATTTATAATATAAATTCAAAGTTGTAACGGATCTCAGGGATCGCAAGCGTGCCACTGTAAGCGCGACGGTTGTGAGTTCGTTTTTTTTTTTTCATTTTTACGCTCAGGCGAAACCCGGCGTTGAGATTCGTCACTTAACGCCTCAAGACTTCGACGTAAACGGAAACGGAATGTACATAAGACTAGATTCTCAAGTTTCCTTTGCTTACCCTGCGCGAAGGTAGTAGAAAAATAATGTGAATATTTATAGTCTTATTACTAAAAATTCAAATAGGTATTTTATAATATGTAAAAAAAAACTTATAAAATAAGTGTGTAGGAAACAGAATAAAATAATTTTTATCACATATTGATTGTCGAATATGGTGAAGATTAAGAAACTATGTCAAAAGGTCTGATGACGTACCGTGACGTCAAGTAGACTGTTGATAAAACGAATCTGCGTTGATTTATTGTAAATAAATTATATTTTACAACATGAAGTGTTTTTATCTCTAAGTGAAAGGTTAAATACGCGTTTTTGCAAATGTCCGCTATTAACTAAATATTTTGATAAAAACAATACATTACTTAATTTATGCTGCTAATTATATATAATGTAAGTAAGTTAATAGTTAATTATATCGAATATTATTTTAGTATTGATTTGGTTTAGGAAAATAATATCTTTATAGGTGTCACAAAAGGTATAAAATATATTATATAGGTAATATATATTTCTTGGGTAATATTTTTTTTTCTATATCTTGCTTCTACCACTCAACCGAATTGTCTCCAGAAGTGGGAAACGGATGTGTCTTAATAGGAACTAGGTTCCCAGGTTCCATCTGGTACCCTGTATGGACGGGAAACTAAAAAAAATATAACTACTAAAAACAGGCAAAGTTAGATAACTCAATACATTTTGCTTACGTATTGCTTATACATATTTATGTATATTATTGTATAATTTTATTAATACAATAATATACATAAATTATCTAGTAACAACAGGTTTTTGATTAGATTTATAAAATTTGTTTTCAAATTATTAGAAAACAACTACATTATAAAATGGCTGACAAGGTCAAACTATGATTTAATGTCAGTAAAGCGTTACTATCAGCACTATACAATTGATCTCAGATATTGTTTTAAAATCAATACAGAGAATTTCATTAGCACACAATCAACAAGACTTCTTGATCATCCATCCATCCATCCATCCATCCATCAGCCTTTCAACGTCCACTGCTGGACATAGGCCTCCCCTAATTCTCGCCACCCCGTCCGGTCCTGCGCCCTTGACTTCTTGATACAATATATAAATTACTTTTTACTCTTATTATACTAGATTCATGTTTTATGCTAAGTACGACAGATAGAAAGAACGTAATGCTAAAATATTCTGTACTTATTTTTGCATCTGTATTAAAATAATTAATTTCCTCGAGTTCCAGAGTTTCGACATGAAAATATTAAATATTTGCATACCTCCGAGCGAGAAACGAACTCAAAACCGTCGCGTTTAAAGCCAGATGCTGGCCCATCGCGCCACAATGGATTCACTACATATTTTCTTTATATCTTAAAGTAAATAACAAAATAACTTGCCACAAGTGTTCATGTTTCGGGTAAGGTATAAAGTTTTTAGTTTCCATCCATTGGTCGGATATGAACTTAGTCATATAATTGCGGATGCTGTCTGGTAGTAGCACGACGCACTTCTGCCCAGCTTTTAAGCTCTTCGCTGCATGCACAGCTCCCATCATGGCCGCGCCACTGCTGCCACCTAAAAACAATTTGTATTTTTAATGATTAGCCGTCTACTACGTCAACGTTGAGTTCCGCAATTCCACAATATATGTCTTAATGGGAATCATAAGTCTATAAGATTTCTATTTTCACTCTGCGTACCCTGCTATGACCTGGACACAGCGTGAAGCTATAAATAGATCGATTAACGATGTGAGGGTTGTGTTGTGGGTTCCATCCTCACTCGAGGAAATTAATTATTTTCATTTTTACGCTCTGATAACAAATGCTGTCGTTGAATTCCGCTACTCAACACAAAGTCTCGAATGACAGACAGAAATGAGGAAGCGGAGGGAGAAAATAGAATCCTCCTACCTTCCTTTATACTGGATAAAGTTTAGGGAAAAAATAGTAAGATATTCCTATAGTTATTTAATTGTTTTTTTTAATGAATTTCTCTTGTTATATGAGATTAACAGATGTTTAAGATAAGTTTAATTAAGCTAAATCGCTATTAAAATACTTCATTGTAAGGTATCTAGATAGGTATACTTATAATATAATACTAGAATGATTCTAGACACAAGAATGAATAATTCACTACATTAATTAAGTTAAAATTAATTAGCACGTGAGCAGTATATTTGTTATCGACAAGCTATAGAATACGTAAAATAAGTTACTGACTGACCTATCTTAAGGTAATATTACCTAGGTAAAGTATATAATAGACTATAATACTTATAATATTTCATACAGCATATAGGGCGTCCCCTAGGTATTCTATCCAATGTCGAGGTATTGTATAGAATACAGAAATTATACAGACTGCCAGTAACATATATAAACTAGTGCCTATATATTATATACCTTGTCATAGTTACTAGTTAACTTCATGTTTTATAAGATATCGGTTTTTACAGTGTTTTTGTAATTATGTTTAATTAACTTTAAAGGTATTTTCCTTGCTTTATAAGGGGGCAGAGTTATTCAAGCGTCAAATTTATTGTCTATTTTCTGTTTCTTTTTTTAACATCTTATATTGAGATCAATAATCGTTTCATTTCATTTATGATTAAGCTTATTTTTTATATTAAACATTCCGCGGATAAATTTTCGATTTACAACATATATAAAATAATAAGAATTTCGTCGTATATATTTATGTACATGTCAAAAAATTTACAACAAAAACAAATAATTACGTCGTCGTATGACTTACCACATAATAAACCCTCTTCTTTTATGAGACGTCTCGCCATTTGAAACGAACTCTTGTCGCTTGTCTTCACCCATTTATCAATTACTTTTCGGTCGAGTGTGCGAGGCAAAAAGTCGTAGCCAATACCTTCAATCTAAGACATAGTAAGAAAATAGGTTAAGAAACAACAAAAAGAGAATAAGAAAACATCTTAAAAAGAATTAATAACAAAATAACTTAAGACTGAAATAACTTGAGTTATTGGTGTGACTCTAAAGCGTCGGTTATAGGTTCGATCCCCACGCGCTACGCTTCGCTCGGGCACCAAGGCATTAGCCCGGCGATGAAAAATCCTTCGGAAAGTCGGAAACGGAGTGTCTTAACACTAAGTTCTCTCTGTTAAAGTATATTGAAAGTATTTTCTCGTTATCTTAGAAAAGGAGGATATTAATTCGACTATTTTTTCTCTCTCTAATAGTCCTGTAATCAGTAAAATTTAGTTTGTCTACAGTAATAACACAATTAACGCAAAATTAATAGCATCATGATATCAAGGAAAGAAGTTCATGGCTATAAAAATAAAATTTATCTTAATAGTTTCTTAAAACGTACCGCGTGATATTGATACATTTTTAGCAACCAGTACCTAGTGTCAACTGTGATACTCCGTTGCCAATTTGCCTATATTTGATACAGATGGATTGTGTTAAACGGCGGAATTCAACACCGCGAAATAAAAGTTAAAATATGAGGCACGTCCTGGCGCAGTAAACATGTGGAACCTATGCATTCGATTCCAGCTCGAGGAAATGGAATATTTAATATTTTCATTTCCTCGCTCAGGTGACGAGGCAAAGCACGGCGTTGGGTTCCGCCACTTAATACGCAATGTCTCCAAAATTAGATGGGGAACGAAGTGTCTTAAAAGATTTAGTTTCCTCTGCCTACCCTGCTATGTGCTATGAAGCTCAAAAAAATCCCAGAATAGAGATCGTCAGACGCTGGCACTAAATTTAAGTAAATGTAAATTTCAGTTTACTATAAAACAAAAGACGTTTGTCTGACATTATGACACTTCAGTTAACAATTAAAAGATTGATTTAATGACGGGTAGATATATATACCTAATTGATGAATCTGATAATAAATAACTGCATTAAAAATATATGAAATATGTACGTACTAGTATAAAAGGATATAAAATCTTTTACTTATTGTTTTAAAAAGTAAAATATATCCCTATTGTACTATTGAAGGTAACTATGTTTTGTTTTATAATTACTATAAGTTAATAAAAACTCAATCTACAGTTTTACAAAGATTTTCTGCATCAAAAACATTACGTTTTTTATAAAAATAGACACATATTAACATTAACAATAGAAGGCAAGCCTTGTTTAATGACGTAGCTATTATCGTTGCAGTTTATTTAACACCTCGACGACGATATTTTTATCATTGATTATTATATAATGATTATGATGTCAGAAATGTAAATCTAATTTAATCACCAAAAACCGATTCTCGCTAGATATCAATTTACCATTTATTTGTATTTTGCATTAACAACTAGAGCCAGTTAGTTTTATCGTGCAGATCTGGTTTTATATCAGCATTTCCTACGTATATGCAAATACAAATTATACTTGTTAATATTGGCAGTTACCTTGTATTTAATTTAAATTAGTATGTAGTTGTCTAGATTTATTCAGTTTATTCAAAATTTTTACACACTTTATCAGACATATTGATGATGGATACTTCACCTATTTTAGGAATTAAATTCCATGCATTAAAACAGCATCACAATACTCTTTAACAGTTCTGTATATTTATTATCGTAATTGTTTTTTTTTTCTACTTTTAATCAAATATAATACGAGGTGTGTTCAAAAAGTAAGGTGACTTTGTATTTTTAAGAAAAAATATTTATTTATTTATCAATATTTATGTTGTCCCCTTCAAAGTAATCCCCCTCAGATACAATACACTTATGCCAACGGTTTTTCCAATCGTCAAAGCACTTCTCATAAGCACTTTTCGGTATAGCCTTGAGCTCTTCCAGCGATGCAGTCTTTATCTCTTCAATCGTTGCAAATCTCCGTCCTTTCATAGGTCTCTTTAGTTTTGGGAACAAGAAAAAGTCACA
>JAKRZM010000809.1:260696-279081 GCA_036379175.1 Heliconius cydno galanthus | reverse complement strand
AAAATTTGAGACTCCTAGCATTTGTAGTAACGAAGTTTCATACAAACTTTCGACCCCAAAAACAACCCCTTAGAAGTCGAATATTGCAAATTCCCGTCTTAGCGAGCACCTACGTCCTATAAATAACTCCTATGCTAAATTTCAGGTTCCTAGCACATGTAGTTTCTGAGATTTCGTGATGAGTGAGTGACCTTTCGATTTTATATATATATAGAAGATAGATTAAATAGTATATTCTCGGTATCGAGGCTTTCTAATAAGAAATTAGTGATATAACGTTTATGCAATAAACTATATTGGATCAACATCGTAACCCAAAACATTTGCAAATTTTCAAGCAAATAACACGACAAGTGCAAATGTGAGGTATACATAGATAGATAGATAAAAATAAAGACCACAATTCAACAGATATCAAAGAAAAAACCACTTACTTCATACATAACAACATCAGTTACATTGAGCTCCTCCGGCACCGCCA
The DNA here is from genome assembly GCA_036379175.1 of Heliconius cydno galanthus. NCBI lineage: Eukaryota > Metazoa > Arthropoda > Insecta > Lepidoptera > Nymphalidae > Heliconius > Heliconius cydno. The sequence continues at coordinate 278,600 of JAKRZM010000809.1, read as the reverse complement.
GTATGGAACCATACGGATCGACTCCCACGACTATGCACTTGGGGCACCTCTCCTTTATCTTGTGTCCGACGCCAGACACGGTGCCGCAGGTGCCCGCGCCTATCACCACCATGTCCACGTCGTCGTCGAGGGACCAAAGTATCTCTTCAGCGGTGCCATCGTAGTGTGCGAGAGGATTGCACGGGTTATTGTACTGTCATTTAAATATTAAATAATATTTATATGCTTATATAGAAATGTACGACGTCGCGGGATACACATATAGCAAAGTACGCAGGGTAACTAATTGTTTAGATTTCGTTTCCCACGTACCGCTGAATTTTCCAGACATTATATGTGGAATAGCGGAACTCAACGCCGCTCAACCAGTGTGGGGAAATGAAAATATTAAATAATTAATTCCCCGGACTTTCAACTGTCTCGATTGCTGTTATACAACCGAACAAGAAATAAATATATTTTTTTCATAATATTTTTTTTAATACTCATTCATACAATTTTTTTAAGTTTAAAAATATTGTTTGTGCAATAAATTGCTCATGTTAATTATCTATGTAAGTCAATTTATCCATTTATACACTCATACCTTGTACAGAGGCTGTAGTGGGACTGTGGGACTGTATCTGATAGTAAATAATAAATGTTTAAAAGTTTAGTCCCCCACTCGAGTTTAAGAGGAAGTACAGCATCAGGTTCCACCGCTGTCTTTACTTCGGAAGTAGAGATGGAGTGACATAAAACACCCATATATAACAGTGTAGGTACTTACTAATAAACAGTAGGTACACAAGAAAAAATATTTATATTTAAATGTAAAATTGTTGTATATTTTTGTTTTTAAAGAATGTTAACTTGAAAACAGGAAAGCTATACATTAATATGCCACTGTTTGGATATATGTTTGCTGTTTATTAAGAAAGATATTTAAATTCAAAACATTTACATTTCAATGTGCAAAGGAAGCTATATTTAGGTGTATAACAATTTGTGTTATTCTAGTCATGAATTTAGGTATTGATTGTAATCAATATTTGGAAGGATATTATTATCTTGTATTTAAAATAATATATATATAAAGAATAACACATATTAACACTTTTAACATGTTTTGAGGAAAAAAAACAATGAATAAATCATTATAAGTAATGTTATATCTTAACAGTAATTTCAACTATGAGAAAAAAAGTTAGGTAATAAGATAACTTAAAAGCTCGGTATATTATCAACAAATACTGTAAAGATCACCTGGTCCAATAATACACCATTAGGAATTTCTTTGACTAGGCGATTGGCGACTCCAAGGTTACTTTCAGGTGAATGTGACGGAACTTCTGTCGGTGTTCTCACAATTTCTGCACCCAAAGCTTTTAGAGTATTTACTTTTTCATCTGACATTTTCTCTGGTAGCACTATTATGCATCTATATCCTACAAGAAAAAATAATTTGCTTCATGCTATCCTTTTTACTTGTACAGCAGAGTAGGCAACAGGTACCGAGTATTAAGACACAAGACTATTTGTCACTTTCAATTTAATTTTCAAGACATTGCATGTTGGAAACTGGGATATAATACTGCCCTATTTGTCGTGGTTGAAAAAAAAAATTCCATCAAGTAGGAATTGAATCTGTAACTATTATATTTATATTTGCGTCACAACAGCCACATTATAATATTATATTAAAAATTATCATACCCCGAACAGCTGCAGCAAGTGCCAAGCCAATTCCAGTATTTCCAGAAGTTGGTTCTATTATAACAGATATGCCTTGTTTTAAAATTCCCTTTTCTTCAGCATCTAATACCATTCTGTAGGCAATGCGGTCTTTAACAGAACCTCCTGGGTTCAAAAATTCACATTTGGCATCTTAAAGCAGATTAGAACTATTCAGTAAATTTTTACTTTTAGTATTTTTTTACATTCTAAGGGAAATAAAATGATATTTCAATATATTGTTAATAAATTATAAAAGGGATACTTACAAACATCACACTCTAAGCCCTCTTGTTTTGGTATTTTCGAAAGTTTTACCAAAGGTGTATTACCAATAACTTTTAGTATATTTTGATTAACTTTTTGATTCCTATCTCTGAAACATTTTATGTTACTTTATATTTTTTCAAAAACATTCTTTTGAAAAAAAATTGATTTTTTTATTTTTACTTCTATATTATTATATAGAAGTAACAAAATCTAAATTTAAAGTTACTTACAACGCTCTAACAATGTGAGGCAATTCTTTGAGATTTGGGAACGTCGACGATGTACCATTCTCCATTTTTAATAACGTTAGTAAAATTATATTTATGTAAGAAAAATATTAAAAAATCTAAAAAAAAAGTTTTTAGATTATAATAAAAAACTTGAACTATTGATAAACTGCTTTAGGGTAGACAGTTATGAAGCAGTGTCTACAATGAAATGCAATTTATAATAAGTTTATTAAAGTTAAGTAGCTTCGATTCGTAAATAAGCGAATCACGAACTTATTAACTCACACGTCAATTCTCACGCGGTAATTGTATAACACTGAAGTTAACTGAATTCTCTAAGTGTAACACACTTACATTAAAAAAACACTCTTATCTCAGACCGTTTTGATAACTAAAGCAGTGTAAGTGCCGTATATAATATATAATAATATAACAAAGACGGAAATAAAAAACTTTTTGAGGTAAACAAGCACACGCGGCGGCGTGAAGCATTTGACAGCAACTTGAATATGAAACTCGAAACCTGTCAATGAGTTAACTGTCAGAAACAAAAATACACAGAATAGAACAGAACAGACATAATCGTATCTTTTATTAAATAATTAAGTACGACAAATATAAAATTGAATAAGAATGAAAGCTCTTTATATTTAAAGAAATGTATATTCAGTAATATACAGTATTTCATAAGTAATTATTATTACAGGATTATTGAATTTATTATACAAAATAATTTCAATATAAATATTAAAATTCGTAAAGTTTTAATTAATTTACATAATTTAATAATTATAAAAATGAAATGAAATCAATATCTAATCATTAACATTACTCTAGGGATATATTTATTTTCTCTAGGGTGTTTGAAACTCCATGTAATGGTTGGGCAATGTATATTCCTTATATCGGAAATGTGTTTCTTTATCCTAATACCGATGCTTCTCGCTGCTTGTTTGTATGGTAAGCCAGTTTGTAATGTTACTAGCCGCAAGAATTGGCTTACTTCCTTCTAGCTTGAACACATGTTTTTATCGGAGTTCATAGAATGATTCGCGAGGCTATTGAAATACAAAAATAATAAATGCAAAAAATACATGCAAATATAACTTTATTGTTTATAATATTTGTCGATATTAGCATATTAGTCATTCATTGTTATCTATATCGTGACACATCCTTCATGGTGGTTAAAAATATAATCAAGGATATCATCTCCTGTTGCCACACTATCCGCTCGAAAATAATCTGAAATATTAATTAAATACTTAAGTATTTAACGATTTTATAATACCCACAACATAGTTTGCATGAACTATAAAATACAAAGTTCTTAGTCCCCGTAGGAATTTAAATTTTAAAATATTTTCTTAGTAGTCCCTTAGACTCTCTTAAGATCCCAATTGCTGCTTTTTTAACTCAGTAGTTTTGGCTTGCGCGTTTACTTGTCAGTTGTTCAGTAACAGAAGAATTTTATTTTATGCAGATAAGCATATTTTCTGTTGTTTGATTTTTTTCTGCTTAGCTTAGAGATATTTTCTACTTTACTAACTTTAATGTAACTTAAATATAACGATTGACTTTAATATAAAAAAATCCCTTCCTTCTTCTGATTATTAAATTTATTTTCATTTCTCCGGTGATAACACAAAAAGCGACGTTTATCTCCGCTACCCAACCCAATATGACGATAAGAGTCGAACGAATAGTAAAATTTAAGAGAATAAAAGAAGTCGAAAGACGTACTTAAATTTCAAAATTTGCTAATTTATATAATTAATAATTACCTGAATCATTGCCGGCAGTAATATTGCTGCCGATAACTACAAAACGAGTTATATCTAAGATTCTTGATAGAAGACCGATAGTTGGCACTCCTTTCTCTCCGTTTACAGCTAATTTATAACAGTCTCTTATTAAGTGTTCAGCCACCTGATCCTCAAAGTTGAAGCGTTCCGAGTGAGAATTTGGAAGTTTTATGGGATTAGTAGCTTCATGACGAATACTGTCCTTAGAAATTGCGCCAACAAATAAGCTAAAAATATCAAGGAAATAATGAATTAAGCTTATATCTATAAATTCTTATAATTAATTATAACTTTATATATATTAACTAATTTAAATAAAGTGATTTTAGAAAACAACTACTTTTGGATATCTTTAAAATATAAGTAAGTACGTTAATTATGAATACAAATATCTCCCTCACCCTTTGTCGTTTGTAACAATAGCAAAATTTTTATCTTTCATTTTTTTTATTGCTTGGGTGCAGGTTTCCGCTGTATTTACCACGGGAAACTGACGACTTAATTTTAATTCTGTTATCGGGTTACGCCACCATCTATAAGATAATCGGTGTAAATTTTGAGCAAATGTTATCTCATCTTTTATGCATCGCACTACCAAAAATAATATTAGTTACATTAAAAAAGATCCTTACACATTTTTTTATAAATATTATAAACAGTATATGGAGAGAAATTCCTAAAATTAATTCTCGCTGAAGTAGAAAATAAGCAGCACGTTTTTCTGGTTTTACCTTGAAGATAGGTTATAGAACATTTAACTATCAGTAATGTCTACCTCATAGACTGCTGAGGAGGGTCCATGAAGAAATGTGCTTCCATCCATTGCTCACAAACAAATTTGGTCATATAATTGCACATTCCATCTGGCAAAATTACAACAACTTTTTGGCCAGCACTTATATTGTTTTTTTTAATTGACTTGATTGCAGCTGCCATCGCTGCTCCACTGCTTCCCCCTAATTGTTTTATTTAAATAATATTAATATTTTTAATAATTTTTAAAACATATTTTATAGTAACTATGAATGTATGGTTTTGTGAATGGTAGTTTTAATATTTATGTAATTTACACCCAGATATATATTTTATTAGACACAAGGCAGACAACACTTTTATCATCACAATATGCGACTATATATTATTATTTTTAACAAAATAAAACGACTGCATGATTATTGTTGGGGTCGTTCTTCCTAAAAAAAAAAATATTTACCGCACAGGAGTCCTTCCTTTTTAATAATTTCTCGTGCCATTAAGAATGCCTCTTTATCAGTAATGACTTCATAACCATCGACTTGAGATTTATCCAAAATGAGAGGTACCGTTGGTCCTCCGATACTATCTACCTATATAAAATGTGTATACGTATCAATTTCATCATCATCATCATCATATCAACCTTTCGTCGCCTACTGTTGGAAACAAGCCTCCCTCTCCCTCAAGACTATCGTATCTATACATCCAGAGACATGGTCGATCCACCTGACGGAAGGCCTGTCGTCCGGTTCACGGCCGCCACTCGAGAACCTTTCCGCCCCATCGGCCAATTTAATAAAACTTTATATAACTAATTGTTAATATCTATCGATAAAATTAGTTAATCACATAAATGAAAAAAATATATAAATTGTTTATATAGATATTAATATCCATAACAGTAATAGCTTACTAAATACGAATGACTTTTTCCATTTGTATTGAACATAGTAGATCCATCAGGTTCACTGATGACTATAAGGCATTCAGGACACATTTCCTTTATCCGTTGACCAGCACCGGCAACAGTTGCACCGCTACCAATTCCTAGCACAAGCATGTCTATTGTGCCCAATGCTCTTACAATTTCATCTCCTGTAGTATAATAATGCGTCTGAGGCTTCACACGGTTTTCGATCTAAAATAATGATTTCAATAACTATTATATATAAAAAATATGGTATATTATAAATCTAAAATTTTATTGATTTACCTAATATACAGAAAAAGCAACGTTAATGATAATTTAGATTTGCCTAGGAATATATACAGATATAGATAATTATCCTATTTATAAAACTTGTTTAAATAACAGAATAAATAAATGTAATTAAATAATAATCCAGAAAACGTTTTTACATATTTACATTTATTACAGTACTTACTTCATCCATTATAACCAAATTATCGCGACTTGTCTCCTTTATCTTTCTAGACATTTGTATACAATTTTTAGTTTGTATGACTTCTGCTCCCAATAATTTCATAGTCTTAATTTTCTCTGAACATGTACTTTCTTTCGTTACAATATAGCACTTTCTTTCTAAAATTTTCACATTATTTTGAACTTTTGAGTATGATTTGGATTAAAATATATTATATAAATTAATACAAAGATTCATATTGCTATCATTACTAAAGATCTTTAGAAAAAATTGGTTTACCAAACAATAGGGTACTACTGCACAAAAATAAATTAAACAAATTTATGCATAAATACTTCAGAGATAATATTTTAATTTATATCGGTCTATAAACGAAATGAAGAACCAATGAACCGCGGAAGGCTTCTATGAGTTTACCCTTTAGTGTAGCTTGTAGGGCAAGACTTATCCCGGTATTCCCAGATGTAGGATCCACAAAACCGGCGTCATCTGTAAGGTACTTTTCACCTTTTGCATCTTCCACCATCGCCAGAGCCACGCGATCTTTTATAGAACCCGTTGGATTCATGAATTCACACTTTGCATCTTAATTATAAAAAAAACTTATATAAACATGTACTAATATAAAGATTACAAAATAATATAATAATAAATAATAACACTTACATATTTCACAAGAAAGCCCATAATCATTGGGTATTTTATTGAGCTTGATGAGTGGAGTATTACCAACGAAATCAAGAATACTATAATTTACTCTATTAACGTATCTAAAAGAAATTTTCAATTGTAAATTAATTTTGATTGAGGAGATTAAGCTTAAAATAGTTACCATTTTTCGAATATTTAAGTTCGATTAGATTTTTGCTGGTCTGCTTAGATAAAACATGATGGGTCCCAACAGCTTACACACAAAAACTCCAACAGAGTTGTATCGTAAATGTTAATATAGGGATAACAGAGAGATCCACATAATGTGGGATGATGATAGTTTTTGCCAATATATTGCGTGAATCGGTTAGATACCCATTACACGCAGATATTTAGAGAGTTTTAAATAATATATAATGTGTACCTACAATATATTAAATATTCTTAAATATTCTGATATAAATATATATTATATTAGAGTATGCTATTAGAGTTTTTAAATTTTTTGGCTATGATGGTTTTTTCATCACTAGAAGATTGTCTTTTGCTTTTCTGTCGGTTTAATTGCATCAATTGCACAATAATTATATCTCATTCTAGTTAAAAGGGATTAGCATCCATTTGTAAAGTCTCTTCATTATAAAATTAAACACTTACGGAGATTTCCAGTGAAGAAAATTCTTTGTAGGCGGGACAAACTTATTCCTTGCATTGAGTATATTTGACGCCATTATAACACGAAAATGTATACTTTTAGAATGAAAATTGAACAAATTCTCTCAATTTATATTTCAATTTGTACGATATGAATTCTATTAAAGGTTTTAAATGTCCATCGAAATCATTAATAGAAGCCATCGTGGCGCAGGGACTAAAGGTGTGACTATAACGCGATAGCTGTGGGTTCGATTCCCACTCGGAGGAATTAATTATTATTTATTTTTATTTCTTCGTTCTAGCACCAAGGCAAAAGCCCGGTGTTGAGTTTCGCTACTCAACACGCAATGCCTCAGCGCAAAGTGGGGAACGGAGTGGCTTAACAATCTGATACCTGATTATTATATTTTAGGAAAAAATCTATAAACTATACATTTGTGATTATATCCTAAAAAATAATAGCCTTAAAGTTAGGGCAAAATTTATCAGATCAGATGAAACAGCTGTGGCTAAGCTAAGCTTGAATTTCTGCAAAAGCTCGAGACCTCCAATTTTTATAAGGAACCCTCGGTGGGCGAGCCCGACTCACTTTTGTTCGGTTTTTTCATACAATGAAAAACCTGGAAACATACTTAGTTTTCAAACGAATAAAATATTTAATGTTATAAAAAGTCATTATGACGCTGATATTTAATAATAGTTTACTATTTATGGTAATTTAAAGTAGCAATGTTTATGGTTATTGATTTAGCTTTCACTTAATTGACTGACGTGACATAAGCCTTTGTTTTCTTTAAATTGAATTAGTTAACTTCGCGATAAGGACATTAGATAAAATAAACAGGAAAAGATACAAGCCTTTAAATACTTAATTTTTATTATTTTAAATTATTTGTATTTACAAAAAACAACTCTTATATTAACCGTCGGATTGGTAAATGTAAATCAATCTTGTTTTATTATTTTATAACAAGCAGGTACTTTCTAGTAAACCTTAGGTATATCACGCACAACATAAGCTTAACTACTACTGTTAAATACAATGTTCTCATTAATTTCACAGCACTAAATGTCACTGGCATGTTGAGATATGGCAGGCTGGGCAGTTGATGTCATATCTGACATACTCATATTTTTAGAGTTATTGGCATAATTCTCATAAAGCCAGTCCCAGAAGCGCACTCTTTTAGATTCAGGGTCAGATCGAAGAGTGAAGTTCCCAGTGATGTCAAGATAGTTTACGTGGGTTGTATCATTGACGGGCAGCCATTTAAAGTTGACTACGGACTCGTAGTCTATTTGAGGCGTCGGGTTTCTGTAAATGTTTAATTATATTTGTTTACAAACTAAAACAACTTAAACATTTTTAAAGGAAATTAATGATAAAACTTTAAAGAAATTAATATTTGTAGATAAGTATCAGACCAAAGGAAACAAGCATAACACTTGAATGATTCATTGAAATTATCAAAAGTACAAAAAAAAGATAAGAACTTCAGGGTTATTTCCGTCTGCTTACCCAGTTTTAGCGAAATTGGTCCACATTTGTACCATTTTTTTGGAAACCACCGATTCTGGGGAATCATCGTCTAATCTGTAGTTTATTCTAGAGAAATAGAATAGATATCCCATTTCGTCGCCGTGACAAACTCCCGGATGCGTAATACCCAGCATCCGCTTAAAGAGGCCAAGGGCACCATCAAAACCGAATCTGTAGAGATATGTCGGGCTTGTCCTGTTCGTTTGTGCCTGCAATCTTAACGTTTCTAATGCTGGCCTCAAGAACATTACATCTGTGAACAACTGTAAAAGATTTATTGATAAGGGATTATAATATTATCAAGTTATTTTACGTAACATATGCACAGTGTTATTTTATATCTCGAATATATTAATAAAGTCGAAATGCCGCGACAAAAAAATCTAGAAACACTACTAGGTATATGTAATTAGTTAATCGGATTCAAAATCTATATATATAAAAGGACTTGTCCTCACTGACTGAGGTAAGACGCGCGCACAGCCGTAACCGCTGATGGTAGAAACGTGAAATTTGGACAGATGTTTACTTTCATAATCTGGACATCCACTAAGAAGGGATTTTGAAAAATTTTAACCCTAAAGGGGTGAAATAAGGGTTGAAAGTTTGTATGGAAAAATCTTTAAATCGCCATCGATTTTTATAAAATTTGAAATTTAGACTCTTAAAAATATTTCATTGAACACATGTTTCGTGGTTTATTAGAATTCACCCCTAAATAAGCTAGCGAAGCTGCGCGCGTCCGCTAGTATCTTTATAATAAGGAGACGGCGTGAACATGATACTTAACATCATATGTAAAAAACCAATATACATAAAGACGATATCGTTTTTATAATAACATATTTATTACAAATATATTTTAATATTTTCAATGTTTTATTATATAACAAAGATAATTTATTTCCATTCCAATATAGAACCATAAAAACATATGAATGACTAATAAAGCTATCGATGAGTGATTCACAGATACGGATGTTTCGTTGAATTTCGTCATTAAAATCGAAATCGAGTCGAGTAAAGACTAAAAGGAGATAGAATCAATTCACAACTTTCTCCATAAACGGGCCATAACCCGTATAGTATAAGATGGAGTATATAAGCATATTTAAAATATTACGTAAAAGTGCTAAATATAAAAATCATATAAAATAGCTTACATCAATGAGGCTGTCAATGTTTCTCATGTCGACTGGTCGTTGCTGGAAGTAGAAAGCGCGGATGTAATCCGTGACCTTGTTCGAAATCTCTTCTTCTGACGATATCAGCTCAGGAGGAACGACTCGTCTGAATTCGTGTTCTAATTCGCTTAGTAGCTTAGGATAGCGCTGGAGACCTGTTGAAAAATATTGCCTATTAAATTTGGTATTAAGTTAGGTATAACGATTGGTTTAATCATTAATAATTTATCATTGAGAAGGTCCATTCATGTATCTAATATTACATATCAAATAGACAATACATCGACGACTCTATTACATTATGGCACACAGATTTATGGCCTACCATACAAGATACCTTAGCAACTGTGCAACATGTCTCTATAAATATATATAGAAGATATATGTATTAGATCTGAATGAATATAGAAAATATATGTAATGTATGACAATATATGAATATATATAGAAAATATATGTATTATTTTTTTTATATTTTTTTCAAGATCGAATAAAGCACCAGCTTCTCGTTGAGCACCAGTAAAGTAGATGGTGATAAAAAATGTTATCATCTCGAATAACAATGCTTTAGTCATATTATTTTAAAATGGAGAAAGTCTAGAACTTCTAGTCTAGTCAAGTGTAACCAACTCTGAATGTTGTCTGTATTTACTTATACTAAATTATTTTTTTCTGTATCTGGCTAAGAGAAAACTGTAATCAATTTGTTTTATAATCTGTGTCCTTGTCAGATATGTAACTTATGCCAATTCTTGTATATTTTTGGTAACTATTACATAAACGAGTTACAAATACAATACAGCGTGACGATATATAAAGGCAGTCGTTAGCTCATTATGCAATTCCGTGTAACATTTGCGTAATCGAACTTTAAAAACGCAAATATAATCGCACAGATGTGTATTTTACTTGTGATAATTCCTGTTTTTGACTCCATTTTCTATGAAATTGACAAAGGTGCTTGTGGAAAAAAAAATACACTATAGCTTCTATCGAGGCCAGTCATGGCACAGGGGCACAAGAGTGTGACTGTAAACTTGAAAAGTTGTAGGTGAGATTCTCACTTGAGGAAGTTAAATATTTCATATTTTCATTCATTCTGGTGTCGAGGCAAAGCGCGGCGTTGAGTTCCGCTACTAAACGTAATGACTCCATAATTCAGCGGAAAATGGAGAACGCAGTGTGTTAACACTAGTTTCCTTCTGCCGATCCTGCTATGTGCGGGGTACAGCGTGAAACTAAAAAAAGCTATTCTATTATTTCTTTACCTAATGCAAAAAATAGGATATTTTTGAACACATGACTCTGTTTTACTTAAGCGAGTTTCTTAAGATGTACATAACAAACGTAGCTAGTATAAAACTGCACTTTAAATCTAAAACTACTTTTGAATACGACATATAAGTATCTATTTCTATAGTATATTTAATGAATACAATTTTGAACTTATATTAATTAACTTTCGAGTTCGCCCAGCTCCAAGTTTTTCTGCAGTCCTATTCAGATTTTAATTATTCAGTGATGATACAGATTTGTAAAGTTTTTTTGAGGAAAATAAATAAATCTTGCGACAGTTCTAATTGTTCAGCTAGCCGCTGTTGAAGGTTAACTATTTAAATTACAAAACAGAGTTTAGTAAACAAATCGTAATAGAAAGCGGTGGGTACTTAAAAATTGATTGAAAAACGCCAATGATTTTTATAGTAATAATAAATATATATTTTAGTGATTCTACAATATTATATTATAATTGTAGAATATTATTAACATAAAATATTTATCTTTTAGATTACCTAAAGTAAATAAAAAAAATTGATCCTTCTTAATAATTTTTCAATCTTTTATTTGAATATTTGCGAAACGTTTTATATTAGTTATTTTATAATATAATTATAAATTTAACTAGATTATTATAACCATTATTGATCTTGTATCTTTAAATTTGTATAAGTGAACATTTCATCTATATTCTGTAGGTAGTAAGTAGGTCTTAGCAAATCCTTTTTAGGTGTGTTAAATTTTAGCAGATATCCTTCACAACATTCTAATAGTGAACGGAACCATATGTGACACGATTTCACAGATTTTAAAATAGGCATATGAAAAATTAAATTTTATTTCTTCATTTTATTTTATTTTTAATTCTAATTTCTAATTTCATTTTTTTTCAGGATGACATTAGTATTATTTACTCATTTACATTCAGGATATAAATATAAAATAACAAGTACATCACTCTTTACTATATTAAATTGTAAAAAAATGTGACATTTCTTTTAGTTAGCAATGCGGCGGCGGTTCCAGTTTAGAAAAAAAAAATAATTAATTTCTCCGATTAGGAATCGAACCCACAAATATTGCATTCCTCAATTTTATCACTAACTATACTAAAAGACCTTTAGTATTTCATAATGCAATCACAACTTATCACACATTATCTACAAGTATTAACATCAATCATTATAAATCTATATCCAGACAAAGATATACGAAATGCAAAGAAAATAATGTTCGCGCAAAGATTAGGAAACATGTTTTTATGAGAGTCCATTTTATTTTGGTAATATCCATGACGTACTTAAAGTACCTTGGGTAAGTAACGGCTGTAGGTACGTTTAAATTTTCACGTAACAACACGTGCTGTCACGTAGCTTCACACGCAATATCCCGACAGAAATTAGATAATTATGACAGCGAAAACGAGAACATTCGAAAAACAATACCTGTATTTTTGGGTTGGGTATTATTAGGTAAATTACACATGTGATTTTTTTTTATTTGCTTAGATTAAATAGGTATTATTTAAATGTGAGCCCTGTCGTGGCGCAAATGCACAAGTGTGTGACAGTAAACGCCACTGGTAGTGGGTTCGATTCCCGTTCGAGGAAATAAAATATTTATTTAAATTTTTATTCTCATTTCTTCGCTCTGGTGTTTAGGCAAACCGCGGCGTTGAGTTTCGCCACTTAACTCGCAAGGCCTCCAGAATTCGGCGGAAAGTGGGAAACCGAGCGTTTTAATACTAGGTTCCCCCTTCCAACTCTGCTGTGGGTGGAATACAGTGTGATTTTTATAATTATTTAAAGGATTGTAATTGTAAAGATCTCAATATACGAATTTTATTTCAAGTATTATTGTTTCGTAATACATTATTTTCCAACTCTAAAACAATATGAACATAAGGTGTGTATGTACTTATTTGACCTATTTCTCACGAAGTTAACATGGGAATATATTTTAAAGGAGTACTTAATTAAAAATATGTTTAATAATAATTGTTTTGAGGCTTAAAATATTATTGCATAAGTATTTTTGAAGAATTTTCGCGTATTTTATTTCAATTGTATTGTCTTTACGAATCTTAATTGCACCAGTCAATGTAATTTATTAAATATTCTATTATTGTTTATTAAATTCTAAAATAAAGTTCTAAAGAAATATTCAAATATGCTATAAATAATTGAGATAAAAGATAAACAAGGTTCAGAGTAGACGATCTCTACTCTCTACCATGAACTTTTTTGTATGCTATTTATTATATATTTGTATTTCAAATTCTTAAATTAATAGTTGATAAACGATTGTAGTTGTATAGTGCTTATATAAATTATACAATAGAAACTGGTAAAGTTAGTTTAGTTCTTTGCTCTGGTGTCAAAATAAGGCGCGACGTTGAGTTCTACCAATCAACACGCAATGCCTCCAGAATTGGGCAGAAGGTAGGGAACGGAGAGTCATAACACTAAGTCCGTTCTGCTTACCCTGCTGTGTGCAGGACACAACGTGAAGCTGATTTTGATTGTACATTGCAATGGGACTTAGTATCTATAGACTATGACTCTATATTCAATTTATCGTCTCTGTCAAATCGATTTCTATTGCTAAAAATAATGCGATTATTTTGGCACAGAATAGTGTGCCCTTTATAAATATTCAAACTCAAGTATCAATCAAAAGAAGAAGAAGAAACAAGAATCAATGCTAACAATGATATATCATCAAAAGATGTACTTACGTCTAAACAATATGATTCCTTCTTGAGCATTATACCCGGTCATCAGCGGTACGTCGGCACCGGGCAGCAGTTCCCGAGGTGAGCGTGTCAGGAAAGCGCCTGGCATATTTGGTTCCAATACGGGTAAGAAGGGTAACGCCACGGTACTTTGTAAGTCCGCGGACTTGCCCGGCGCACCAGCTATCCTTGCACCTGCCTTTACTAGAAGCTCGCTTGGTGTAGCGCGGAGATAACCTAAAAATAATAATTATTAATACAAATGTTATACATTTTTATATGGTTTCTGTAATAGAATGATTGTCCGGATTAGTGTTAATAAAATAATTGAAAATGAGAATTTATCTTACATAATTATATAATATTAAATATCTATAAATAAATTTTAACACATAAAGAATGAAGTGTATGTCTGCGATTTCAAAATAACCGACTTTTTCAAGTGGATATTGTTATTTAAACGATACTAGAACATAATAAATAATCATACAATTTTATTTTTTTTCTGTTTTCACAATGAACAGCTGATTCAACAATTTCTATGTGGCATTCACTGAAACAGTTGAGGCTGTGGAGAGAAATTCCCACGAGATCGGATTTGCGCGGATTTAGGCGGGAAAAACCGAGTTTATCGTGCTCGCATATTTACCGCCTACTAAAGTAGATAAGAAATAACTAAACATTTTTCTATTAAATGCGACAATTTTTTTATTAAAGTATTTATGTATTTTTAGTAACATTTATTTATTATTATTTATTTTATTTTCGTGGGCAAAATAAGAACCCATAGGATTTTAATTACGATTTATTAACTGTATAAATAGTACAGATAACCATACTAAAGTAATACTATTTTCCTAAATTTTAATAAAATTCGCAAACAAACATTTTAATCACAACTCTTTCATCTGTTCAATGATATTTTAGCAATTTGTATAAAAAAGATATAGAATCAATGAGTAGGTATATATATTCCTTTTTCTTTTACTATATAATACCAATAAAAAAACTATTATATAATACATAATATATTACGCTGCTGAAAATAAGTTTCATGTATTTCGTAAGAAGACACGGATTCGGTAGATATTAATAATAATATAATCAGCCTTGTCCCAATAGCTGCCCTTTTACGTACGATTTATGTTACGACTTGAAAATACACTGTGGAATTTATATGACGTGTTAATCAAAATGCTTCTCATTTTTTTAAATTACATTAATACTGTTTTTCGAGAGTTATTAAAGTGTTGATATTTTAATTATTTGTTTTTTTTGTTATGTTTTGTTTATTCCAGTTTATTCGAGAATGTACAAGGAGAACGTTCTCAGGGCAAACGTACAACAAATATGAACATCAATATAAAAAACCAATAGGCCAGTCGTGGTTCAGGAGCACAAGAGAGTGACTGTAAACGCCACAGGTTGCGATTTCGATTTCCACTCGAGGAAATGAAATGTTTAATATTTTCATGTCTTCGCTCTGTTGCCGAAGCAAAGCGCGGCGACTCAACAGGCTTATCAGCGGAGTATCTTAACACTATATGCTCCCTGTGCGTATCCGATGAACGAGGAATAGCCGAGAATAAAGCGATGAACGAGGGTGTAAGTCCAATGTCAATCCACAATAATCACGCGACGCAGATTCTGTCCATTGCGTTCAGGCAAGTTTAAGTTGCTCTACTAAATATATTTGTGTTATTAAATTTTATTGCTTTACGTAAATTTTTTTTATAGCTAGCGAGGTACTATAATTATATTTTCGTTATTTGTTCTTATTTATTGACTAATAATATTTGTAAAAATCTTTAATCATATTTATGAAATAGATTGAATGAAAATGGAGAGTGGACTGCCTTAAAACAATAGATCCTCATAATAAACGAGGGAGACTCATGTACAAATATTAGCTGAATAAAAAGTAATTTCTATCATACCAATATAACGATAATATGAGCTCATTAAAAAAAAAATTGATATAATAATACTGAAAATGATATGTTTCACTTACAGTCACTTTATTTATGTCAAGGTATTATTTACAGAGGCATTGACATTAATTTAAATGCAATATATGCATGCAAATTGTCAATAACCGAACACATAATAAACAAAAACTTAAACTTAAAGCTAAAAAAACAACTTAAAGTGCCCCTTACTTACAACAACGATATTTCTTATAAGTACGTAGTATGTTATATGTATATAGTATATTACAAATTAAAATTTGTAATATACCGTACTCATCATTGCCAATTTGTAATTTTTTAATAAAAGGGATCTACATCCTGCTGAGAACCGGAATGATCACGTCATTTGTTTAAAATTAGATCTGGAGTAGATAGAGCAATTACTGTATAATTTAATGCCAACGTAGAGACGAAGTTGCTTAAAGTTGCATTTATTAATCAGGTAAGGGTAGTGTTGGAGGAGCTCGGACCAGTGCCTGGATTTGCGCCCCAAGAGTATCTTTAAAGGCTCCCTTAAAAAGGAGCAGCTCGAGCTCCTCTCTCTACTTAGGTAGAATTCCGTAGTTATGATGGAAGATATTCTAAAAGTAAGTATATTACGTAATATATAATTATAACATTTCTTACCAAGCAATTCCGCTGTACTATTAGTATCGATGCCCAGTTCCCTTCCGAGTTCAAAGGCGTGTTTCTTAGGGCTCTGCGCGAGCGCCCACGGTGAGATTGCTACTCCACTCTGCGCAATTGCACCGTGGAATAAGCCCTAAAACCAAATATTTATTTGATAAATGTCATATTTTTTTTATTTTTCACATTTTTAGATAAGTTCTCGATAAGTCGTATTGTTTAACTAACCTGTGAAGACGGAGAAAGCATGTGCAGATGGACAGAAGCGGCACCCGCTGACTCTCCAAATATTGTAATACGTTGAGGATCGCCGCCAAATGATTCAATGTTATCTCTAACCCATTTTAACGCCAAAACCTGATCCTTTATACAAAAAAAAACAATAACATTAATATACTTTCACGAATATTATTTAATTTGCTTAATGTATATTATTTAAATCCATCCATACCTATATTATAAATTCGAAAGTAACTCTGTCTGTCTGTCTGTCTGTCTTTTACGCAATCAGGCCCAAACCGCTAATTCAATTGTGGAAAAATACTCATACAGAGACACATGACGGTACCGGGATGAACATAGGATATTTTTTTTTCTTATATTTGGAATATTGTCGATATATATTAGTATATTAAAATTCTTATTAATTTGCCATGCAATTTATTCCGCTATGTCTATAACAACCGCCGTTGCTAAGCAACGATTTGCAAAGTTTGTTGTTCGAAAACGTCACCTAAAATGAGTTTGCTTAATGCATACATGGCGCGCGCCGATATAGATTTGTATACAAAAATTATATGATTTCTATAATTTGATATTCATTCTTATGAAAATAAATATAATAGTCACTTTTAGCATTTCATCTAGATGGAAATTATAGTTTACTGTATAACATTCTAATAAATAATTAAGGAGATGTCACTAATTGCAAATGACCTAGCCTACGAGCGGTATAGTATGACCGACGCGAACGGGCAGACTTTGATGGTTTTGTAAAGTTTTATATATTTACCAATTACTGTTAATTTTTATTTAATTATTTGCTGCTTATAATTAATTTATCTCAGTTCGGTTATCTATACCGATGCTATACATTTAAAATAT